>JAQBSW010002086.1:0-111865 GCA_029291075.1 Eudiplozoon nipponicum | reverse complement strand
TTAGAGTTTTGATAGCATGATCATATGTGTCACAGTCAACGATGTGTTCATATACGTTAGGAGAGACGTAGGAAATAAGAGTGTAATTTATCCGGATTCATGGATTCGACTGATTTTAGGAGGCCAAAGAATGTACGATACCAATGATTCCATTGGTTTGCTGCATCTGGTGCACTAGGTTCAACATCAAATCTTTCTGGTCTGAGTAGGCGTTCCATGATTGGGTTATATGATGAATAGATTGTTCTGAATCACAGTAACAAGCACAGCAAACGGGCAGAGTGAGTCGACAAGTCAGAAGAAAGAGTTGCCTAACATATTAGGCTTTATTCATCATATAATGTAGATATACATGCTAAAAGACAAAGCAAAACATGTTAGTATACGAACGGTGTGAATATAAATGTGTGTTCAAATAAACAATCATATCAACCATGCTAGCTGGGTTACTGCCTGAGGTAATTTAAATCTCCTAGCTGCTGCTCTACGGAGGCAGTTTCAGAGGATGGTTTGAGCCATATTTGAAATAGAATGACAATCTCGTGATCGAATACTATTATCTGCGATATAGTTCATTTGATAACGTTGCGCGATATATTTTTATTAACGTATTACATATCTGGGGGCATATGGCGGAATTTTTGTGCCATTGGAGAAGTCTGATGAATCCTGTCATATAACGATTTCTTCTCAAATCTGCTGTATGATAGACCTATTCTCCATTTATGATTTTATGTATTTTAATTCTATTTTAAGCAATATGATCATGTATTGGAGGCAAAATTACATTCGTGTACTGCTAAACAAACCAAATTACTACATTTTATATTTTGTTCGTGCATATTTTAATAAAACAGCATCCAATTCCTCCATTTGGAGATGTTATGCGATAAACCAGCAAGTTTATATGCCTAAATGCCTTAATAAGTTCTTACACACAATCAAACATGCATTCATATTGAAGCTATAAGAAAATTTTCGGTTTCAGTACATGCATGCACAATTTAATACGCATATTGAATTCCATTAAAACCATTTTTGACACATTATCCAGCTCCCCCAATTTGTCCTATTTGATACTAGTTTTCTGCAAACTTTACTATTTATGCCCGTTATGTAGTATGCATCCTGTGTCAGGTTATCAAACAAGCAATATTAAATTCAATTGTATGCGGCTATTAGAGCACTGGCCCATTTCTGTTTGTCCAACCCTCCAAATGTATCTTATATGTAGTTTGGCAAGTGAGCAGCTACTTGAGGCAATGGCCAGCAGTGCAATCGACATACTTAATCAGTTTCGACAGTATCATTTGCGTTGAGTTGAACCATGCGAGTAAGATTATTCATCTCTTGGTTATACAATAATTATATTTCAGAGCATCCTACCATTGGTCGTTTTTACAGGTCGTTAAAAAAATTTCGATTTCTAGATAAAGTTATAAAAAAGGAAATATTTAAGTAGTATTTGAGCACAATGAACTCCTGACTTCCTTTGTTGATTCTAGAAGGTTTAAATCGATGTGCATGAATTATTTAATTTACATCTATAAGTTCTCTCAGAGTCATGTTTATTGAAAGTGTAATGTTTAGTTATTTATTTCCATGCAACAACTGTATTTAAAGACCTAAAAAATAATTCAAAAGATAATCAATTGATAAAAGTTTAAAATTTCTTTATTTTTATTGCTAAATATAGTTACATTGAAATGGCGTGGATATTTAGCACTGGCGTTGGTATTCTTTTGTTTCTCGTCGTTGTGGTGATGGCTTGTTGGGTTAAGTTTTGGACTATAAGCAAGATGTCTGCTGGCATTAGCACCCTGATTGTCGGACCAGTTATTTTGGTGTTTATTTTATTCGCAGTAATGTTCTATCGAAGTCTTATTCAGCACAAGTTTCAACATGCCAAACAAATGATGTCTCGGTTAGACATGTGGATGTCTCAGCTGGAGACAGGTGGTCCGTCTGGTGGTGTTGGAGTCATTGGGAGCGGTTCTGGTGGTCCTGGAGAATTAGGCCGTCCGTTGACGACGAAAAGTTCTCCAGGTATTTATTTTGTCTGGTGCCTTTGTTCTTATTCTTTCTAAGTACTTAGAAATTTTAAATCTACGCAGCATAAATCTTTTTGGCAAAACCATTTCTATCGACATGGTTAGGTGAAAAAATTTAACGTTGATCTTGGTTATTAATTGATAAATTGGCATTGGCTTATTGAGTCAACATTAGTAGGAAATATGGTTTCTGGGCTAAAATTGCACTAATATTAGTATTTTGCATCAAATGCCAGTGAATTATAGTTGATTTTCACTTGATTAAGAATGATATTAGGTGAATGATGATTGAAGCCTCGATCCTCAATTCATGACTCAACCATTGTTATCCGGCCGCAGTTCGATGTGTCAATACCTCCGCATCCACCTTTTGAAATCCGATTTTTACGAGATTTTATTGTCCTATTATCCCACAACATGAGATTGTATCGTCCTATTATCCCACAATAGGAGATTGTATCGTCCTATTATCCCACATTCGTCAGCCAAATATATAGTGGTTAAAGGGCGTAATACCGGCTCCTACTGATGAGTCACCTGTAAACACGAAACGAATGTGCATGAGATTATAATTTACGTTCATGGTGTCTTTGATTTACCCTTCTGGTCACAACTGAACTATTTTGTTACTAGGTTCGCAACACCTAATACCTACTTGCATATATATTAGTTCTCCGCAACAAACAGTATTTAACTGTTATATATAGAACAACAAGTTTCAGTAGTCACTGAAATTTTCGTTTATAGAGCTTCGGTGAATTCAGTTTACGTCTACCATCGTTCTTGTGTTATTCTAATTTGCTGCCGTCAAAGTAAACAGAATGGTGCCAGGAGTAGTGTTCTCGTTAACTCCGACGTCAGAATCGCTATCCGGCTCGAATAGAGATCAACTTCATCGCATTAATTCTACTCAATGTGAAACCTTTAATGAAATAACATCAAGCAAACAGTTAAACTCGACTCCACGGCCATTAATGACGCCAACTCGACCTTTGTCACTTGAATTAAACAGAACCACATCAACCGGTGTCTTAGCTAGCAATATGAATTATAAGCGACTGCAGTTCGACCAATCGGATCAAAAATACGACGACATGGTAAGCTTCGTTCATGATTTGCCTAACATTAAATAATCGAAATTTTCGTATTGTATTTTATTCACTGTTATTAGAATTTATTGGAGATTATGCACACTCACGTATTCGATAGGCCACGTTTCCTGTAAAATGTATCGTTGAAACGCGCGATCCTAAACTGCTATGAAGCCAGTTTATCCTTTTGCTGGAGTCAACTGTAAATTTAAGTAATTGGTTCATTCCAGCATAGTGTAGGTTCCGTTGAGTGAGTTCTTTTCGCAAGGTCTTGCTTTGGTTAAATTTTAAAATATTTATGCATTTAATTATCCATGCTTCCATCTCACTTAAAATTAAAATCGACCTCATTTACTGCTAGAGCAATATTGTTTGGTGTACCAGTTACTTTGTAACACGAAAATTAGGTTCCAGAAGAACTTATACCAATACGGAAGAATTGACCACGCCTCCGTTGAACAGATACACTGGGTTATGAGGTGGTATAGACAATAGAAACTTAAGTCCAGGTGGAATATGGAAACTACTGAGAGCAGATCCTACACTCGACAAATAGATGATTAATGCCAAACTAAACCAATTTTATCAAAGGTAACTGCTGCAAGCTATTATCTTTTAAAATGTTGTAAGAATGCGATTTACCTGGTGCTACCATTAATTCAAAGTGGACAATTTCGTTAAATAGAGTTTTCAGTCTCCAACATGTTGACTTCCAGAAGAGCCTGTACCAAAACTGAAGAATCAACCATGCCTCTTGAGTAAATGCAGTGGGTTATAAAGCAGTCAAGGCACTGGTTGCTTCCACATGGTGCTCAGAATAATACATTTATGATGCTAGAATAATTAGCAAATTTTGTTAACGGCAGCTGCTGTAGGGCTGATATCTTTCAAATTGTTGCAAGAATGCGATTTACCTGGTGCCACCAGTAATTCAAAGTTTGCGAAATTGTCAACACCTGATAAATGAACACTGTTCGAATAAAAAATGGCCTCAATTATGGTTTTGTTCCCGATGAACAATGAGACTTCAAAGCCATCATCATCATGTCCAGCCACACAAAAGTCAAGTGGCTAATGTTTCACTGCCATATAACCATAAGGAGTAAAAAAAAGTATATAAGTGAATTTAGACAAATTATTAGTGAGATTTACGAGAGAGAGAAGGGGGGTAGAGAGAGAAGGAATACCTTGCTACTATGAGTAAATTTATCAGGATAACTCACAGAAATGAGGCAAAATAAACCTCTCCACAACACCATTATGGCCAAGTTAGCATTCGGGCAAGGCGACATCAGCAACACAGCTTCCTTGCGGATTTCACCGTATCACGTCATAAACAAACCGAACCTCGCAGCTAACTTTGCCCTACTAAGAAAAGAAAGTTACGAAGATGATTCTACCATACATTTGCAACAAGATCGCCACTGAGCTCGATTCGCTGCCATATCGCTAAGGGTTTCTAATCAAGAACTGTGATGTGCACGAGGACCCCATCCCGGCAGACGAGTGGATCCTATACTACCCAATTTGGATGTAACTGACTTTAATTGTTTCTGCCATGTCAAAATCTGCCCACCTTGTTCCTTACGCCAATTTGGTGCTGGATGAGTGAACAGAGCTCTATTGGGCAATCGAAATGAGGGCATATGCAAAACGTGACCGAGCCAACGAAGTTGATGGAGCCTTATTTGTTTTTCTAACGCCGAGCACTTATTGTCAGATCCAAAAATACGTCTACGGATGTCAACGTTAGTTATTCGTTGTTGGTAACCAACATGTGCTATACTTCTCAAACAACGATGATCGAATGCCTGTAAGCGTCTCAGATCATCAACTCTAAGAGGCCAAGTTTCACTAGCGTATAGTAAGACTGCGCGTACAGATGCATTGTAAACACGACCTTTAAGGCAAAGTGAAATATTGGCGTTTCTCCATAAATGACGAAGGTTCGAGAAAGCTACTCTAGCTTTCGCGATCCGTATTCTCACCTCGTCGGACATATTGCCTACGTTATTGATAGAGCTCCCAAGATATGTAAACCTGTCGACTATGTCAAGATCTTCATTCTGCAGTCGCAACGTTGGAGTGAGTGGTGGGTGATCCTGTAACAGTATCTTACATTTAGATGGTGCGAATTTCATACCGAAAGACGGAACAACGTCTGTTAATCTATTCAAGGTGGCCTGGGCAGCATGCTGATTGTCGAATAATAGTACGATATCGTCCGCATAGTCAAGATCGACTAGTTTATCGCCCGGGAGAACTTCAACTCCAGCATCCTGAATGTGTGAGAGTGTTGTTCATAATAGCATCGATTACAAAATTAAACAAAATTGGGGAAAGTGGACAACCTTGACGAACACCACTGCTGGTTGTAAAGTTATGCGTTAATTCGTTGTAGACTTTAACGCAACCAGAAATATTTGTGTAGAGAGCTCGTATAATATTAACAAATTTTGTGGGCACACCGCTTTACGACAAGATATGGAATAAAACATTGCGATCCACCGAATCAAATGCATCCTTGAAGTCTAGAAAGACGGCTATTGTGGGACGGTGATATAAATGTCTCTGTTCGAGAACTTGCCTTAATGTAAAAATATTATCTATACAACCTCGTCATCCGCGGAATCCGGTCTGTTCTTCTCTTGTATGTGATTCACGTGAAGCGCTAAGACGACGTAGGATAATTGAAGCAAATAACCTTGATACGACCGGAGTCAAACTTATACCACGATGGTTATTGCACGAATTACGATTGCCTTTTTTGAAGATGGGAATGATGGTCGACTCATTCCAGTCAAGTGGTACGGTTTCCTCATTCCATATAGTATGAAAAAGTTTGGTCAACGCTCCTGAAATTATATCGCCACCATCCTTAAACAAGCCCGGAAGTAAATCATCGGAGCCTGCGGCTTTGCGGCGCTTAAGAGATAGGATTGCATCGCGTACTTCTATCTCGGATGGTTCTTCGGGACTAACATTCCACACTGTTGATGCAGACATGCTTTCGGTAATCGGAACTGACGCGGGTGGCCAAGAAAATTGATCTCTAAAGTGTTCAGCCCACCTGTCAAGACGACTTCTTTTATCGGTTATTAATTTGTTGTTACTATCATTTATAGTTTCGCTAACTTTTAACTTTCTCGGACCTGTTGCGCGGATAAGTTGGAACAAACAGCGACTATTACCTGACGCGAAAGCTACTTCCATTTCTTCAGCCTTTCTGCTCCAAAAGTTTTCGAGATCGCCTTTTAGACTGCGCTTAAGTTGGCGTCTTATATTGCGACGGGTATTATTATGAGTCGAGCCAGGTGGAATTTGGCGCCTTATTTCGAGTATCTCCATAGATTTTACAGAGAGCCAGTGATTATTTCTACGGGGGCTTACTATGCCACATACAGTAGTACTTGCATTGTGCATAGTGGAACTTATCTTGGACCAAAGTATATTCGGGTTTTCGCTACTCAGACCAGTTAGATTAGCCTTTAGAGTATTTGCATAGTTTTGTCGGAAGGACGGTTGTTCTTGTTTGCCTACATCAATTTGGGGTTTATTCTTAATTATTTTCCCGGAAAATTTTAGAGCAAATCTACAACGGATAAGTGCATGGTCCGAGTCGACATAAGTGTTCAAAAAAGAACGACAAACCTGGATGCAACCACGCCATCTATAACTAATTGTTAGATGATCTATTTGAGTCCACCGTTGTCCGGGTGCTGGAGGACGCCATGTAGCACAGCGTCTAACACTACGTCTGAAATTTGTACTACTTAAATATAGTCTATGTCCAGCGCAGCTATCCTAAAGCCGTTCACCATTATCATTGCGAGTCGAGTTTAGAGTGTATCTTCCACCTAAATGAAATTCTGTGTTGCTTAAGCGACCAACTTGAGCATTTACGTCACCCATAACCAGGACTATATACGAACTTCGTGCTTTACTTAGTAAGGAGCTTAATTCGGAGTAAAAAGCGTTCTTGCTTTCTTCTGTGCTGCAATTGGTAGGAGCATATACAGATACAACGAAGAGGCAACGATGATAACGGTTTTTTGCTTTGATTTTAGTAGATGTATTTAAAAAAAGCCAACTGACTGTCTACCATATATACCGAGCGTGTAAGTGGTACTAACACAGTAGAGTAACAGGTATTCAGAAATAGATGTAATTCTCAAGTTTGGTGAAATTTAGCCTATCTTGAAATTTTTTGTTTGTACCATTTACCGTCTCGACAACCATGCTGTTGGTACCATGTACCGACTGAGTAGCCATGCTGCTGGTATTATATATTTAGTGAGTTGGCTTTGAATTCGCATTATCAAAGACTTTATATTAAGTTAACTCCATTACTGCGTGTATGTACATTCGTATAGAGATTGTACCGTCCAATTGTCCCACATTCCTTGCCCGAATATATGGTTGGCATAGGGCGTCGTGCGGGCTCCTACTGACGAGACTATATTAAGCACGGAACGCATGTGTACATGGAATTATAAATTTAATTCATGCTTATGTTGGTTTTTCCTTCTGGTCCTATATTAAAATTATGCACCACACGTAATATACACAATTTTTAATGTATATATGTTGCAGTGTATGTATATTTGTATGCATGTATTTATTTATTTATTTATATACGCATTTGTTTATGTATGCAAGTAGTAATGTAAATATATATGTATGTGTGTATGTATGAATGTGTGTCGGTATACGTATGTATAAATGCGTGTATGTACGAATGTATGCATAAATATATATGTATGTATGTATGTATGAATGTATGTAGCTAGGCGTGTATGTGTGATTGCATTTATGCATGTGTGTATTCAGGATTTATGTATGTAAATATGTGTATATGTATGTATTTGTTTATTTATGTATGCAATTTTTATGCATGTTTGTATGTGTATTTAAATGTATGTATGTATGTGTGAGCTTATGTATGCATGTTTTTGTGTATGTATGTATGAATGCATGTATAAGGCGTTTTTACGTGTACGTGTATATTGATTGCATATATTTATATATAAATTTTTGTATGTATTTATTTATGTACGTATAAGTTTTTATGTATGCATGCATCAATTCGTGTTTGTTGTTGTTGTTTGTTTGTATGTATGCATGAAGGTGTGTATTTATACATGTACATGCATATCATTTTGTATGTATGTATGTATGTATGTATGTTTTTGAGTATGGGCGTATGTGTATATGCATGAATTTATGTATGCATGCACGTATGATTTCAGCAGCTAATAGACTCGTCTAATCCACTTATTTAACAACCCGAACGCTCTTTTTTCGTATACATTATGAACTGGGGACTGTCATCGTCTTCTTACAAATTGGTAATCAATCTTAATACTGTGATGTCACCAAACCATCTCCATGACTTATGTTGCTCTGTTTTTGGAACAGGTTGGCTTATATTGTATTGAAACATTTAGTTCATCACGACTAGGTTAAGGCTAGGTGTGGGTTTGTAGGGCCTAATGACGTTTCCACAGCGATTTCCAGCTAGCTTAATTTTTCATAGATATATCTTTCTCGCGCAATCATTACCTAGTTTACCGCTGGAATCATCAGCTATTTCTGCTCATGTCCTGGAGCCAGATCTTGTAATTTTTAGAGAAACATTTTCCTTAATAGAATGGTTGAGTGTTGGTACGCCGACATTTATAACTCCCTGAATTGTGTTTCCTTCGAAAAACCTAACGTAGGCCAGACAAGAGTCTATTGCTCTTCAGTCGATAGAAGCTTGTGCTGCAACAACGGATTGCAAAATGAATATGTCATACGTGGCATGATCAATCTTGTGTTGGGTCTGATAGAGAATCACCCAACTCGATTGCTAGGCCAAAATGAGCACCCTGGAGTGCTTAGAGCAATTATGAATTCCTGAAGACGAGGTATATATATATATACCGTTCTTGTGTTGTTCGACAACTGAAAACTAAGTATTAGCTCGCAAGGCAAGAATCCTCACATGCTTAGAACTTGTAGAGATCCTATCCTTCGTAGTTGGCTTAAAAATCTGACTAACAACTTGGGTATTGAAAATCTGTCATTTTGGATAGATGATACCAGTACAGTTTAGATGGCCAGTGCATAGTGAATCTACATACGATTCCTCTATTCACATAAAAAATGAACGACTTTTATAGTCTTTTAATTATATAAATTTTCATTTCAATACCACTTCCCCATGTAACGTTGCATCTGTTCGACAATAAACGATTGGGAATAGTTAATTGGAACTTAAGGGATAAACGATTGCTATATAGGCTCTACCTAAAAGAAAGGTTAACGAAGAAACATTAGTATATAACTGAAAACTGTATGTAGTTTGCGGCATTATGGCTCAATGGTTAGATTCCGAAGCAGACGTGCCCAGGTTCAAGCCCTGTCCGCGGCAAATTCTGGACGGTATGTGATGAGTTCCCGATAAGGGCGAAACCGGTCTACTGGATGAATTGCCTTTTCCACACTATACAGTACTGACAAATGTATGTACATAATGTGTCAGTTATTTATATCAAGATCACAACATTGATTAAAAGTAATTGTTATCAACGCCCGCGAAACCAATGTTCGTTATATAAACATTGTTTTATTTGTTTGCATGCACGGAATATATGCATTTTTATTTTTTTATATGGTAGGGCTAAATGCCGTATTCTTGCTATTCTTTGAATTTGCCTTGAAAGCAGTCAAGGCAAGCTAACCATGAAACGAAGATGATGGCAATTAATTCTGCATCACCAAAGTCAGGCCAAAAGCATGTTCGCTACATGCCGTTACAGTCTTCGCACTCGAATGGAAGAGATCTGCAGAATTATGTCCATGATGATGCCAGGAAAAACCTTGTAGCTCATCATCAAAATAAACAATGCACTTCAATTAGCTGTATGTTATATATATATATATATATATATATATATATATATATATATATATATATATATATATATATATATATATATATAATGTCCATGCCTTTAATTTAACATAGTATATTTATATTAATAAAGAACACATATAGATAGTATATTTATTTCCTGTGAATACTAATCATGTATAAGAGATGATTAGAATTCACGAAATAAATGGCCTTTATCCACTTTGTTATTAATGTGTTCTTTATTCATATAATTATATATATACACATATATATATATATATATATATATATATATATATATATATATATATATATATATATATATATGTGTGTGTGTGTGTGTTTGGAAGAGAAATTTTCAAGCGTTCTATATGACAGTAAACAGAATTCATTTCATTAATTTATGACGTCAGAATAACAACTAGAAAGACAATTCTATCGTATTTGACACTCTATATAATAAATTTTGAAAAGTGAACGTGTATTAATTAGGATTGAGCGTATTAATTATGAAAAAACAAACAGATAGTGTGAAACGAATGTGCAGAGTTACGCACACGCACAAAATTCTCTAGTTTATATTCAATGAATGTATACTATTGTTGTGTTTATATGGGCAAGGAAAGTAGTTTACTATTGAATGATTTCGTAATTCGCAACTCCTTTATATTTCTTGATTTGAAAATTCCCGTAAATCCACCGGTTTCAGAATAATTCTTATGATTATGCATGCACGCTAAATCGCTCCATCATCATAATATAGCCAACTCCTATATTGTGGGCCTATTCTCGTTCAACTATTTTAGCTATAACGACTTCCTATTCAAAATAAAGAATATATGAAAACATGTCTTGATTTGACTATAGGATGTAAAGACAGGTGTATAGTTCGGTTAAAAAGCATAAATAATTTTGAAGCCGAATGTGTTGTTAATTTCCGCCTGAAAAAATTAAATTGAAGATGGTCAATCAGCTGCCTGATTTTAATTCGGTAACGACACACCTAAGTAACACAGCCTTCTTCAATTCATGTTCAAATGTCACGAAAATTGACTGGATTAATCTATCCGCGTAGCACATCTGTTTTCAATTCACGTTAGATGTCTCGAAAAAACGACTGGATTAATCTCGTTCGAAGGTATCAAGCGCACTCCTGGTTTAATTTACTGCCTAATGACTTCTCATGTATTAGCCTCAATAACATTAACCGATATCGCTATAATTCATTCGCCAATGTAAAACGTAATAGATTTGACTGGGCTACCATTGTAGTGGACAAGGCCTGTTAAACCACAAGAAATTGCTCCATCATCCTATAGCCAACTCTTGTACACAGTCTGTCGTCTATATTGTAGGCTCATTCGCGTTTAACTAATCCGACCAAGAACAACTGTCCCCGTCTCGATGAAGAAGACTTGATAAAGGAACCATGCTTTATACTACTTTCTCGTTCATTTCTGCATTCCGGAAGTTTCCCGTTTCGATCACCCTTTTTACTATCAATTTTATCAATTGAAGTTCAGTTAAACATTTTAGTTTACTTGTTGATCAGATTTTTTAAATGAATTTTAATATGATATGAAGATAATAACCACGCATCATTCCCCATACCTACAATTAATTTTAAAATTCTCCTCAACTAGTGCACGAAAATATTCAATTCATTCCAAGTGTTTGGTATTTTACTGAAGTTGATAGAATAACGATCGTTAGTTCGTTTCGAAGTCTACTAACTAATGTCGTAATTATGTATTAGGTGTTGCGAACCTAGTAACAAATTAGTTTAGTTGTGACCAGAAGGATAAACCAAAAACAGCATGAACGGAAAGTATAATCTCATGCACATTCGTTTCCTGCTTACTGGCGACTCATCAGTGGGAGCCGGTATTACGCCCTTTAACCACTATATATTTTGATGAGGAATGTGGGATAATATATTTATACATTATATAAGCATATGTACTTCGTTACATTTATTTAAATTAAAATACACGAAAAGGTTTGAATTGTCTAATTTGATTCAAGTATATATATGCTATTAATTACTGAGGAGCTTGATAGCCATACTCACTAAATAACTTGTTATTTAGCATTATTCAAAACCTTTGATAAGATCTTGATAAAAGCATTTCACATTGGCTTAACCACACAAAAACTGTAATTAAATTTTGAGTTGACATTATTTTCCAAAAGATTAAATTAAAGTTTGTTGAGGTTTTTTGTGTATGTCACTTGTTTGGATGGTTTGAGTTTTGCTACATCAGAAGAACAATTGGCGTTTGCTGTGTTTAAAATCAGATATTCCTATACATATTGTGAATCATTTTCGTGGAAACAATCCAAAGTCTACCAACAAGTTAACAATGCGACTTCTATATAGTGTGATTAATAATAACAGTTCAAATATAAAGTGCATTTGGAGGAAAATGCAGCCTAATGGACAAGGAATGAAGGCCATCAACAAATAAGATTTATATGCGTCCACAGAAAATTTGTTAATGAATGTTGCTCGCGAAATGGAAACGAAGGAGTTTGGGAAAATTTCGATAGTTGCTTTGATAAATACAAACTTCTGGCCAGTCAACAAAACGTTATTCTCAACGTTTGAATTGTAATTCTTTCCAAGCATCAAAAGAAAACACTATCACTTAGAGCAGAATTCTGTGCTCGTGAAAGACTTTCTAGTAGTCGTGACATTATAGATATGCAAGTTTTAGTTGAACGCTTTTATAATAAGCTAACAAAGGGAGTCAACTCCGATTAATTTAACACAGTGGAGTTGAACGCAGAAATAGTTGGCGTAAAAGAACAGTATCAAAAGAACTACAATGGAAATAAAATTCTCACAAACATTCATGTAGATAATCTTCGAACACTTCAAACTAGTAGATCAATAAGATTTGCTACACCAGACAAAGGATCAGAAATTGCTATTTTAACTACTGTTGTATATAGCTCAGTCGAAAGAAATAATATATGGTGCGTCAAAGTTCAGGCGAGATGACGGAAAGAAAGCTTATTCAATAAACATGGGAACAAAAAAAACTACACCCTCATAAAGACGAAGAACACGTCACAATTTTTATTGCAGATTCTAGAGAAAAAAATCGGAACTCCTGGCAGGAATTGATAATGCGAAACCGATTGATACGAATCTCACAAGTCTCTATGGTAAGTCAAAATTGCACAAGGCCCAAACAAGTCTCGGAATTCCACCGTTGTGTTAAATAATGTCAATGGTGAGTACTCCTTAACGCCTGCATGCTACGTTGTGCAAACTCTTGAAGCCAATTCGTAGCACAATTGACGTATAGATTGTTACATAGAAGTTATATGATCTACTGTTCTTCATTTCTAAAGCTATACGTCCTAGAGAAATCTTGGAACGAGCCTATCTATTGTGCCATTTTCACATGAGACTCTTCACGTTGGTGACGAGAAAGCTTTAATTACGCTGCAACTTTTACTCATTGGTTTGTTTGTTTCCATATTGCTAATGTTGCCCTCGATAACTGAAAATCTGTGGCTCTCCGATATAGTGCGTCGGCCATCACGTTCGCCGTTCTTGAATGTATTTTAAATGGATGTCACACCGAATATCGGACACTCTTCGCTTGGATATTTACTAGGCCCTTTTAATTGATAGGAAGTAGGTGAGAAACTTATTCGTATTGCTTAGTTATGAAGCAGCGCTAAACTGGTTTTTCTAGTTGTTAGGCGATCAGCCTCCTTGGCCATCCGCAAAATTTCTGTTCGCGTGTACTTCAAAGAACTTTAGTTGTTAAGTATACTTACCTATTAACCAATAACTTGAATTCTATACGTGATCCTTCGAAATGCTGTCCGATTCGCCATTACGGGTGAAACCTTGCATCAATTGCTAAGTACTAGAACAGTGGCCTTATACTCATCTGTGCCATTACGCATTATTAACAAGATTAACATTAATATTTTAGTTATTTTATCCATGAAGAAATTAAGATTTAAGTTGAGGGTTAGCACCTGCAGTTCCACTTTTGGCTCATATTATTACTACTTAGCTGCGAAAAATGAGCGAAATTTCGGCTGGTAAGCAACCAAGGTTTTATACCCTGTAAATCATAATTCATGTAGGTAATGATTTCAGTCATTTAGTTGATTTGTAAAGCTAGTTTATCTAATGCGTATATTTTTTGGTAAGACCAAAGATCTCTCTATGTAAGATTTTTATATTTTGATTTATCTACACACAAATTTTTGACGGAACAGCTCAACAGCGACGATTAAATACCAACTCGTTGGACAGGCCCTATTCATTTCAAAAAGGCAAGACCGAACCTGGTGTGGCCAGGCCTTTTGTAGCGTCGGGTAATTAGCCTGATTTCAACTTAGTCACAGTATCGGCAGAGGATGAAACTGGTACTTCGTAGATGCGTCTTTGCAACACACTGAGTCAAAAATTCCTTCAAGTATTTTCTTATTATTTTTATTCATATTTCCATAAATACATTTTGTCTTATTCTTGATCAACGTAATAATTTTGTAATTATATTTAAATGTTTCCATTGTGTTTAATTTAGAAATTGTGTACAGTTGATTGATCAATTATTGCGTTGATTGGAGCATGGATTTTGTTGTAATCTAGCAAGGCATCCATGCGCTAGTTGTTGTAGTGGTCATTAAACACCTGTGCCTCATGCTGAAGTTGTAGTATTAGTTTTATTCGTAGTCATAGTACTAGTAGTTGTAGTAATTTTAAGAGAAGAAAGAATATGCGTAGAAGTAGTAGCGTTGGTGGTGGTGGCAGTGGTAGTAGTAGTAGAAATAGTCGTATTAGTAGTAGCAGTAGTGGAAGTAGTAGTATATTGTCTGCTCTTTTTTGTGACTTTATTAAGGATATTGACGTCCTATTGCTGCAAATGGGTAGAAAACTTTGTAAATTATGGTATTTTGTCTGTTTGGTCCAAGTCGTTATCGACCGAGAATACTGGTAAATCGATCGAATGCAATCATGGAATCGTCATTGTTGGCTGGCGCACTATTAGAAGGATACGCACGCAACATGCCGCAGAGGTATATGTGCATACTACTGGTGACGATATCGGCCATTTTATTGCGGTGCATCGTAACCGCAGTTACCAGGGGACTTAAGTAGAAGAAAATTGGCGTAATATAACCGAAAAAAGGACTCAAATGAAAGCCCTGGTCTATTCTGTAATTTAGAATAAGCTCTATGTATAATGCTTGAAAAATCGGATATTTGTCTCGATGGCCGATCGTACATGGGCTAACGGGGCTATGGCGGTGGTGTCACCAGGGCGTGGTGGATTTCCGACCGGCAATCGGATCTCCTATAAAATACCACATGAGCCCGACGACGGCACCATGACGCGGCGTGTGTTCCCCGCCACAAAAGGGGTCAACAGCCACAGGATTACATGGACTCCTGGACAGTACCCCGTACTTCCGAATGGCGAATGAGCTCTCAACAGCCACCGGCAACCATGCAACTTACTGCTGCCTTGCAGACTGCACTTGGATGTGCAAAGGCTAGAGGTGCGTCCTCGATCAAAAAGCCGAGTGGTGAGGGGACACCACTTGTACCAAATTCCCAAGAAACTCCATGAAATGTCACAATTCAATGGAGCCGGCTTATCCTCCAAAAGGAGTCAGCCGCAGTAAAGTAAAGTAAGTAAGTATATTTGTACACACAAATTTTAACGTTAGGCGTAGTCACTTCTGACCCAAAGACTAGTTTTTAGCTGGTCATATTGGTACCGGTGGCATTTAACTTGGCGGCACTCTGGATACAACCTCGTTTTTGGCTTAATCTCATAGTTATAACTACATGCTAACTGGATTGCAACGGAATAAGAACCAACTTTCTCGCGTTCCTACACAAAATGTGTAGAACAGATGTTTCTCCTTCGTCTCGATTGACAGACCATCTAAAACATGTGAAAATTTGAATTCAATTCATCCACCTTTTTCTGTATTTTGCAATCTCCCGCTCATGTACAACTCGCAAAACCTTTAATGAGACAACAAACAGCGTAAAGCCCGTTCTTAACTGTGGATTAATTATTTTTGGTGATTATGCTGATGATGAACAGCGTTCGATGAATTATTGATTGTGCATTAATTCTGATTTTATTGCTCTGTTTTGGTTTCATTAATAGCTGCATTAAAAGACCGTTGGCTTGCATGTGTTTCATGAAAAATTAATAAGATTAAGCAAAAAGTTTTGCGCGGGCGATAATAAAAATTACCGTAATCAAGGTTCAGATCTTGATATAAACACCTTACCCAATCAGTGCATACATCATTCAGTATAAACTAAGAATGATGTAGTGTATATTAGGCAATTCATCAAGTAGACCGGTTTCTTCCACTTTCAAGTACTCGCTAGAATTTGCAGCGGACAAGGCTCGAAACTGGGCATGTCTGCTTCGGAATCTGGTGCTCTGAGCCACCCTGCCGCGCACTGCACACAATTTGCATTTATGCACTTACCAATGTAACTCGGTTAGTCTTTTTTTGCTTTAGGTGGAGCTCATGTGGCATCCATTTATATCCAAAGTTCCATATGAGCTCCACCTAACAGAGTTACATTTTTGTGTATATAACTTAAAATTTTGTGTAGTGTGCGGCAAGGTGGCTCTATGGTTAGAGCACCAAATTCCGAAGCACACCTGCCCAGGTTCGAGTCCCGTCCGCGGCAAATTCTGGCCTGTACGTGATGAGTTCCCAATAAATATGAAACCGGTCTACTCGACTAACTTTCCTACACCGCCCGTGCAACCAATGTTCATTTAATTTTATAAATGTTTATTTCAATATCACTTTCCCATGTAATGTAGTATTTTTTCAGTAATGACATATGTATATATACGTGTGTGTGTGTGTGTGTGTACAACTTATTATATATTTAAGAAGGAGTTTTACAGGCTTATTCTAGGTGTTTGAATGATATAACCAGTTTGTTAGACAAAATCGTGATTCGATACTGGGAAATATCTTTTCCTAATTTTATGTCCGCTTCGTGGATCATTTATTAGTTTCATAGGACCATGGTGATACATATTTATGGTAATCTTCTTACACTTAACTAACTAAATGTGTAATCTTTAATTGACATACGAAAAGTAATTATCCAGCACTATACTTAATTAATTCCAAATGATCTGAAAAGAGAGAGAAATGTGAAGTAAACCATCCGCAAAAGATGAAAATTCTTTTGTATGTTGTTAGTAGTTGGACTTTATGCAGAATAAGATAGACTTAAGCAGTCCTGATTCAGTGTAAATTACCTTTATCTTATGCCAAGTTATTCTATAGCCGAAGTGTGTAAAATCAGACAGATTAGTAAGTTGTGATATAAACTATGATGCAACGTAAATTTTCAATTTTGGTATGACATGTGTGGATAAATTCACATTCAATGACTGTAGCTTGTTTTAATATATGTGAATATTCATGTAATTATATTAATACAGTTATTATTATTCATATAATCATGCCAAAACCTGGCGCCTGCCTTTTTCTATGATATTCCCTCACCATTGAACCGTGTTCTGGAACGTAGACAACGCGTTGGGCAACATTTGGAGAAAAATTCACACCCGGCTCGCGAGCTCATCGAAGCAACCGCTGTTTCACTGCAATCGCAGTGTAATAGTAATTAACATTTTAGATTTAATTCAGTTGATTAACAGGTGAAAATATCGCAGGAGTAGTAGGTCAACCTTCTTTTGACGATATGAGTTTCTTTATAACGGCGCACTGCTCTCTTACTATCCGAGGATCAGTTGCACGGACCAACAGATGTGGTAGTCCAGTGACAATCATGTTAATTATGCTTTATTTGCATAAGCTAATCTGGATGCCACTTTACGGTAGATCTAGGCCCGTAGCAACAGAAATTCCGGCCTGACGACCGGCGGGCTTAAGCTAGTCAACACGGGATTGATAGCATGAACCTTGCTGGGTCATAAAGGGACAGCCATCATCCCGTTTCAGGTGAAACCTCGAGTTTGGTCTAACTGCGCTGTAACTTTTTTGTTAAATGTGTGATGACGGAATGAGAGCAAGCGTTCCAGACGTGAAGGGCAAGTTTCGGCTGCTGAAGGAAACTGGCCACTGGCATCTGGGCAGATAGTGCTCATCAGCCTTGGTTGGCAGACTATCTAGGAGAGAGAAAACTCCGAATACAATCCATCACTAGGAATGGGCGACCTAGTTTTCTGTTACAGTCCACATATAATAATGATAAAAACAACTTAAAATGATTACATACTGCATCGGCCGTCGCGCAATATAAAAAGGGTCGCCTTATCTGCTGAGCCGCGCAGGGTGGATAAGCGAAAACGGGCTACTGCAGGCAACTCTATCTCCGATTCTGCCTCCTTTCCTTCCCCTTCCTCTTCTCAATCTAACAATAACATTCTTTTAGATTCTATAAATATGGTTGTTTTAGATCATAACACTGAGCCCAATGCCAGGTTGCCAAATATCGAAAATGGTTCTAGTAGACGATCATTCATTAAACCTAGGTTAGGTTTTAATGTAGGCGCATTTAATGTGCGAACATTAAAACAACTTGGACAGCAAGAATCTCTTGCTCGTACGTTGGATAAATTATAAATCGACATATGTTGCGTATCTGAAACCAGAATACAGGATCCTACGTGTATTACAGAACTAGTTGCACCATCCCTATCTACGCGTTATTGGCTTCGAACATCTGGTTTCACAGAGCTCTCTCAAGCCGGTAAATGGGGCGTTGGTATTGCCCTTAGTGCACGAGTTGAAGCTTGCTTAATTGAATGGATCCCTTTAAATAGTCGATTGTGTGCGGCACGTTTAAATACATCCACTAAAATCAAAGCAAATACGTTATAATCGTTGCCTCTTCATTGTATCTGCATATATTCCTACCGTTTGCAGCTCAGAAGAAAGCAAGGACACTTTTTACTCCGAATTAAACTCCTTACTAAGTAAAGCACGAAGTTCAGAGATAGTCCTGGTTATGGGTGACATGAATGCTCAAGTTGGGCGCTTAAGTAACACAGAATTTCATTTAGGTGAAAGATACACTTTAAGCTCGACGCGCAATGATAATAGTGAACGGCTTTTGGATAGCTGCGCGGAACATAGACTAAATTTAAGTAGTACAAACTTCAGACGTATTGTTAGACGCTGTGCTACATGGCGTCCTCCAGCAGACCGGACAACGAAGGACTCAAATAGATCATGTCGCAATTAGTTATAGGTGGCGTGGTTACATCCAGGATTTTCGTTCTTTTTGGAACACATGTCGACTCGGACCATGCAATTATCCGTCGTAGATTTGCACTAAAAGTTTCCGGGGAAATAATTAAGAATAAACCCATAATTGATTTAGGCAAACTCGAACAACCGTCTTTCCGACAAAATTATGAAAATATTCTAAAGGCTAAACTAACTAGTCTGGATGGCGAAAATCCGAATATATTGGTCCAAATTAAGTTCCACTATGCACAATGCAGGTACTACTGTATGTGGCATAGCAGGCCCCCGTAAAAATAATTACTGGCTCTCTGTAAAATCTATGGAGATACTCGAAATAAGGCGCCAAATTCCACTTGGCTCGACACATAATAATAACCGTCGCAATATAAGACGCCAACTTAAGTGCAGTCTAAAAGTCGAGATCTCGAAACTTTTGGACCAGAAAGGCTGAAGAAATGGAAGTAGCTTTCGTGTCAGGTAATAGTCGCTGTTTGTTCCAACTTATCCGCGCAACAGGTCCGAGAAAGTTAAAAGTTAGCAAAACTATAAATGATAGTAACAACGAATTAATAACCGATAAAATAAATCGTCTTGACAGGTGGGCTGAACACTTTAGAGATCAATTTTCTTGGCCAAAATTATATATATATATATATATATATATATATATATATATATATATATATATATAATGGCATACGCGCGTGTGTGTAATTGTTGCAAAATATATCCTCGCCTTCAGTGTTATTAATCTATTTCTTTTGTTCTGTTAGCTGTATGATTATATTTTATTAAGCATTTTATCACTGTTAGGCTCATGTAATTATGCTACTTTAATTTTTTTGTTTTTCAATTCAAGTTGTAACCATGGCTTTGGTATGCAAATGCTTTCGATGAAATGATCTAATTTAATTTTTGTTATGCATTGTTGTTGTTTAGCATTTTGATGTCTACCTTTTTGACCACTATGATGTTCGTTACTTCGATTGGTGTAAAAAAACACCAGGCCAGCTAATTTATGCCAAATTTTATTCGGTTCGATCATATTTAGGAATGTTGATTTGTCTGTCTTGTTTGTGGACTGGTGTGTTTGTTTACATGTATGTGGATTGTTTTTCGGCTGTGGCCCATGAGAACATTATCGCTGTGATTCCATGAGCATTTTGAGTCGATGCTTTATTTTCAAAATTGTATAATTTGACGTGTGCATAAATAGGCGTTCAATATAAGCTTTTTGCCATTTCATATTGCATAAGTATGACTGAAATCTCGCGTAGTAATTAACATTGTAGATCTAATTCAGTTTAGTAACAGGTGTAAAACACGCTTATTGTGTACAAGTCTCATGCACGTACACGCAAAGCTATACATGAATTTGATTCATTTGTACATTCCAATAAAAAAAGGCATTGTGGTCAAGTAGACTACTCCTCGTCACTGATCTGCTTGAGAACTTCCAAAGATAGCATGGAGCCCACTTTTTATATAATCATCCTCATCGTCATCATCATAGACGGCAATAACTCATCAGTAAATACTGATGTCGAACCTTGGCATAACTATTAAGTTATTTGCATCTATAAATTGGGTGTAAGAGTACTTTTGACCTCAAATTTCTAGTGTTGATTTGAGAATACTATTCAAGTTTCCCTTCTCTATGTGAGTCCGCCACTCAAAGTCATCGTGTATTATCTATCTGGAGCGTCTAGTTTTTGGATATAAATAATTCAGCTTTATTTCTACAACCTAAACTTGCACTTTGCGTTTGGTATACTTTATCTTAGTATTTAATTGCTTACTGCGCACCAAAGTTGAGCTCGGGGCTTCGCATTAATTGGGATGCCTGAACACCTGAATTTCCGGGCAGAATCATTGTGCTATTGCTTATAAAATTAGCTATGCCTCTTCAGTTGTCGGGCTAAAAGTATTAATCATTACGCTACTGAGGAGTCGCCTTTCTCCTGGATATCGTTTCTGTTTGCGCGGCTAGTGTTACCACCTGTTTGCAGAACCAATTGAAGCGCTATTTAAAATTGTTTTCCGTTTGAACAACAATCTTATCACTACTAACAGCAATATTCTTGTTTTTACTGCTTCGACTCAGGACGAAAACGTCTTTGGTTTCAAGTCATGAACGTATGATGATACACACAGAATAATTAGTCTAATTTCGTCCAGTGCTTTGATATTCTTTACAGACACGTTATATATATATATATATATATATATATATATATATATATATATATATATATATATATATATACTATATAGAGTGAGTTAGCGTTGAAGCCGCGTTGTTGAAGACTATATGATTTTAGCTTCACTACTGCAGGTTTACACACAAATATATAGTGGGTAAAGGGCGTAATAACGGCTCCTACTGATGAGTCGCCAGTAAGTACGAAACGAATGTGCACGAGATTATACTTTGCGTTCATGCTGCCTTTGGTTTGTCCTTCTGGTCAAAATTGAGCTAATTTGTTTCTAGGTGCGCAACGCCTATACATAATTGCATATATATTAGTTTTCCGCCACTAACAGTATCACACAGAATAATTAACGGAAATTAGTACAACATCAAAAAATCAATGGACTTCCTGCATTAGTTATCAATGCGTGAGTCTAATGCAGTTGGTTTGAAAAGTTGTTCTAATAATTAAGTAGTCGATACTCGTAGTTTATTTTTATCACTGGATTGTTATTTATAATTTTTATGGAGTAGTATAAGTTGTTAACCACAGTTCGTACTTATAAAATATTCTACCAGACTCCAAATTAAGTAGAAAGATTAGGTTTTTAGCAACAAAATACAACATAAGAACAGTGTTAAGACAACCAGTTACAATAGGCAATAAGTTACCGAATCAGAAAGAAAAAATAGAACCTCTCAACACATCAGGGGTTTATGAGATACCTTGTAAAGATTGCAATCTTAGGTATATAGGTGAAACCATGCGTCCAATAAAGGTACGTAGAGGTGAACATAAGACGGCATGCAAATACAGACATGGTCATAGATCAGATCTAGCCAGGCACTCAATGGAGACAGGTCATCAGATAAACTGGGACGGTTGTAAACGGATTGCACTATGTAACCGAAATAGATTTACCAGATTGATTAGAGTATCAATTGAAATAAAATCAGGAATGAACGTCATGAATATGACATGTGTAGAAAAATCATTAGGCCCAATATTTAATGAAGCCTTCTCGAATGGAAAGAAACGTAGATTAGAGGAATCAGAGCTAACAATAAATCTAAATAAGAGACCGCGACTATGAAAAAAAGAAAAAAAAACAGAACGAATTAGATGGAGTTAGAGAGAGGTAATTTGGCTAGAGTTATATATATGATGAACATTTCAATTTATATAAGATGTGAGAGAATTTCACGTTGTTGCTTATATGTTTATCTAAATATGGGTATATATTTCGCAGATACATATATATGGATGATTCTAAATATTCATATAAGATGTGGGGTGAACTCACATGGTTGCTTAAAGGCTTATTTAGATATTCACAATATATATGTAGAAGAATATTTAGATTTTATTTATAAGGTGAGAAAAGCTCACATGGTTGCTTATGTGAATTGAAATAGGCATTATGTATGTATATATATAGATATATATATATATGAGGTGTAGACGGGTAGACATATGCTTTGATATTTAAATATACATATAAATTGTGAGTAAAATTAGTATATATACTATACACTCAAGGAGAAATTGTAAGTGGTTGAATTTCAAAGAACCCATTTCAATTGCTTATAAATATCTACATATATATATACATATATATATATAGGGGTATATAGATAGACAATAAAAGAGATATATAAATATTATCAAAAGCATTTTGACTGATATAATTTATCCATTGCGGGACTCACAGTGTTGCTTGTATGAGATTCATATTATATATATGGTATATACACGTGTATATATATACATATATATATATCATGAATATATAGATATTTATAAAAGATGTGGGAAGAACCCACATGGTTGCTTATATGCTTATCTATATATACATAGATAGCGTGTGGACGTATGTATAAATGGATATTTTATAAGATGTGGGTGTGTGTATACATAAATATAAATAAGTAAAAATAAAATTTAAATATAAAAGATTGCTAATTTTATATATATGTATGTTCGTATATATATAGTGTATATACGTAGGTATAGATATATATATATATATATGAAGGATATATAGATATTTATAAAAGATGTGGGAAGAACCCACATGGTTGCTTATATGCTTATCTATATATACATAATATATAGCCTATGGAATTATATGGATGTTTTATAAGAAGTGAGTATATATGTAATTATGAATAAGTAATTAAATATACAATTTATTATATAGGTATATTGGACACAGATATTTAAATGGAGAAACTAATTTATATAGGATATGAGTATTAATGTGTATTTGGCTGAGAGACGATTTCGTTAGTGTAAACTCCGTATTCGGTCTTGTCAAAATGATAGAATAATACTCTATAGACTTTCAATAGTTTTTTAATCTCTCTATCTATAACCGATTGCAAGCTGGATGGAATTAGGTGAACTGGGGGGCATGTGAGGATTACTGCAATATTGAATTCAAAATTTGTTGATCTTTCTATGCGTCCGGAACAGCAATTAAAATATAGATATCAGTGATAGGCGTTTTTATCAATACATTAAGTGTACTTATAGTTATTCAATAAATGTAACTTTAGTAAAATACACATGTTTATAGGTAGTTGTGTGCGCAGAGGGGGACAGGGATAAGTTTTTGTATACATTTGAGTATTAGAGACTAGGTATGAAGACCGGATATTAGGAAGACAATTAAAAATACTTTTAGAATTAAAATGGGTATAAATATATCTGTCTTGAATGAGGATACCACATTTGTCACAAGTTGTGTTTTACTTCTGTGCGTATTGTGTCAACCCTGAAGATGAGACTGGAAATGAGGTCTCGAAATATTGGACAAGGAACAATGGAAAATCTTGATCCAACGTCATATTCAGACAATCAGCTAATTGAAGGCTTAAAGAAGAAGGGACAAGTGAGAACCCATCAATTGAGGCCAAAAATTACATCATCTGAAGATGAAGGAAGTTCAAGATTTTACCGATCTATGAGTGCTATCAATTGTCCCGCACAAGAAAAATGCGGTCAAATCCACAACAAGAAGGACAGCACTGAGCAAATAAATACATCTTTTATAAAAAATTCGTTTTGTGGATCAACTGCCCTAATCATTTAACCCTGACAGTACTATTACCTGATTCTGATTAGAAAGCGCATATCCAAGTCCACATTTTTTCGAGATATGTCTATCATTACTAAGTGTAATAATAAACATAATAATTCTGTACATGTATCGTAAGCTTTCTGCGGACTCTATCTGAAACAGTCTTATTAACAAACACACGAAGAATTTACTGAAATTGGAAAATTGCTGGTTTTTATGGTGAAAATTCGATCACGCTATTAACAAAGGCAACAATCGTTATGTATAATGCAGGTTCGTCTGTAGAATTATTTTTATCACGTTTGCGATATTCATATAATCAAAAATTTCATTTTAATGAAATTTATGAGAGACTGCTTAGTTTGAGAACCAAATTTCCGATTTTCTATATGTTTGTTATATTCTAGGGTTTGATAATCGATCGTCACTTTTTCGTTGGGTTGTGGTAATGGCAATGTGAGTTGGAGACGCGTACGTATAATTGGCTAAATAAAATTTGATTGGTTTATTTATCAATTTCGAAAACTTAAGTTAAATAATTACTCCGATGTACCTGTAATTTGCATAGCGCACCTTGTCTTTTGTTAATCGCATGTTCGTATTTTCGCCCTTAATACAGGCTAATTTAGATTTCAGAACACTTTAAAAGGTATGTTTTTCTGTGGGATAAATTTCGTATCGAATTTCTGTTTTTGGACATTAGGACAGTGCCGTGGAGATGAATATACTGTCCAGTCCATGTCTGCTTTTGATTTACTGTCTCCTTTAGACTACCATCATTCTGTTTTAATAGCAATACGTCAAGGAAAACTGGGTTAGATTGAAGGTTCCCGCTTTCGCAAGTGAACTGGATATGGTGGGTTACGCTAGTAAAATCTTCAAGCATACTGTGTTTCAGTATCCACATTTATGATTATGTTAGTATCAACGACATAACTTTTAAGTACGAACTCTTTCTAATAAGGCGCCAGTAAGACGAAACGCATGTGTACATGAGAATATACTTTTCGTTTATACTGACATTGATTTATCGTTCTGATCTTATTTGAGCTTATTTTTTTACTAGGTTAGCAGTACTTTATACAAATTGGCCTATGTATTAGTTCTCCTCAAAAAAAATATTTAACTTTTATGTCTCAGATATTTATGGCAGTATTTCTGTATGAGGGGTTGTAGTTTTGAACAACATAACAAAACTGGACTGGTTAAATAAAATTGGATTGGTGTTTACTTCAAGCACGCAAACTTTATTTAAAGAACATATGGATGTCAGCTAGTAGACTCCTTGACGGATTGGCCTTCACCATTCACTTATAATTGAATTGAACCCCTTAAGCTACCTTATTGCAGATAATTTTTCATTGACTTGTCGATATCGTTAATAAGGCGTGGTTACCTTCAATAAATTGTGGTACCACATATTGCAGTCAAGTTAAGTTTCGACGAAAGAAAATGGCTTTTCTTAAACTTTGTTGTGCAATATCGTAAATGAACGTTTCAATACACTATTTATTTCTCTATTCAAATGCTAAATGCAGAAAAATAGCCAAACTATGATTGATATATTAAAACTAAGCACATCTTCAATGTCAAAATACGTACTTAATAACAAATGGCGTTCCTGTATGCAATCAAGCTATCTAGTATTACCAACTACACAATGCTGTTCTGATTGCAACACTGTAAGTAAAGTTTTTGAGGGCCCTGCAATGTCAAAATACGTACTTAATAACAAATGACGTTCCTGTATGCAACCAAGCTATCTAGTACTACTAACTACACAATGCTGTTCTGATTGCAACACTGGAAGTAAAGCTTTTGAGAGCCCTGCAATGTGCTTAAGAATTATTAGAATTTTTTGTTTGATGCTAACTATCTTAAAATTAATCTTTGTGGTCAATGTAATTCCTGAACCTTTCAAAGTGCTGAATAGCGCTTTGGATCCGATTGTCAATGAATTCGTTTTTGGTGTCGACAAATTCATCAGTTTCTGCTGAGATCTTCCGACGTGTTAACCGTATGTAACTGCATTGGGCAAATTATACAAACCTGGAACCGCATTTATATTTCACCAGACAACCAGTCAAAACTTTGCAGTTCTAATACATTGCTACTCCTTTGTTTTACTGCAGAGACTGGGGAGTTGGCTGTGTAAATTAACGTTTTCGATCAGATTTCTTCTTTTTATTGTCGACTAAGAATTAGAATGAATTACTTAGAAAACGATATTAAAAGAAAGCAGTTAGTGTTGGACGCTTTTTATTTGTTATCAACATCGGATGTTATAATGGAACTTTGATTTCTCTGGTTTTGAAAATATGTAAGAATCTCAATTAAAAGTCCTGCGTGCCAGGCTTCAGAGGCAACTGCGCTATATCGCTGGAACCACGTAAGTCGTATTAAAGCCATCTTGTGGCCGGATATTATTTCTCGCGATGTCGTTCACTTGATCACGCGGCACAGTAGTTTCATTAACTAAGAGAGATTTTAACTGGTGTAAATCTGCAGGATGCCAGCAGCAAACAGGGTGCAGTGTAAACGCTTGATTAATTCCGAATTATTGGCATATGTTTAGTTAGCAGTTTACAGTTTATTAGAATCATGAGGATGGTATCGGAAATGAGGTACCGCAACGTCGGCGGACAACCGAGATTAGATCGAATCTCATTTCCAGTGGTTAGTACGAATGCTGTTTTATCCTTCGGAGTGAGGGACAAATCAGCACCCAATCATCATGAAGCCGAAATCAACGCGTACTTGTAAATGAGGATCAATCGGATCCTTGCGGAAAATATGAGTAAAAATCGATCACCCACCAAAGAAAATCGTGGATACGTTAATTGTGATGGTCGCACTGCACAAAAAAGCACAAACTTCAAATGAAACAGTGATCAGTTCCAAGATAATTTATATATTCAATACAATTATTAGGTTATATTAAAACTGCAAACGTCCGAATTTCGTAAATTCTTTGACTCCCAAAAATTATAACACGTTCATTTTAAATATGCCCTCACACAGTTACAATTAGTTAGCATATAGAAGTGAAGAATTAAGACAAACGAGAAAGATATTTCTGCAGTCACGAACATTAACTGCTTGTAGCTTTCGCCACATATACAAATTGTGTTGCCTATATATGTATATGTGGCGAAAGCTTACAACCGATAATGTTCGTGACGGCATAGAAATTGTGCAGCCGACATTTCCAGTCAAGTCCAATGTATGCGAGACTGCTAGAGGTGAGAGCCACATACCTAATTTTGATTTCCATATATATTCAATGCGGTTTGATCCTCGATAGTCAGTTTGCGGTCGTATTATGATGATGATCATGGAAGGTCGAAACGCGTCAGTTCGTTGCGGCTCGCGGTAGTTTTGTTATGCTGTTCGACGATTGGTTAAATATAATGTGATTGGTGTTTACTTCAAGCTCGCAAACTTGATTTAAAGAAAAGTGACTAATGTTTCACTGCCATATAACCATAAGGAGTGGAAAAAGTATAAGTTAATATAGACAAATTATTAGTGAGATTTACGTGGGAGAGAGAGGGGGGCAGAGAGAGAAGGAATACCTTGCTATTATGAGTAAATTTATCAGGATAACTCTCAGAAATGAGGTAAACTTAACCTCCACAACACCATTATGGCCAAGTTAGCATTCGGGCAAGGCGACGTCACAAAGTCAGTTAGGTGCCAAGAGGGCTGGGATTCGTACTGTTTGGGGACTCTCATTAGGATTGGTATTGCTTTCGCCGGCAAATGCCGAGAAAGCTAGTGTAGCAGTGTCTAAAAATACTCCTAGACACTTTAGACCAGCTCTGGTTGACTGGATGTTGTTCCTTCTGTTGTGGCGTTGACATTTGTGGCGAGAGACTGTGTGAAGGCTGAGTTGTGTCTCGTTGAAGATCTGCGACAACACCGTGGTAACTGCCACATGTGTAGGTCCAATAAGTAGATGTTGCACCGTTTCACTAATTGTGCAGCAACAAGATTGGCGTGACTGAAATTGACACTGTGTGTGAAGCAAATCCAAAAGTCAGCGTAGGTGAAAATCCAGTATGACAGGAGACAGCATGCACACGTAGCGCACACCAGAAGGCGAACGTGCTTAAATAGCCTTAAATCGAAGGCTAGCACGCCATTGGTTAACGGACAATTTCGTTTGTTTTAATTGGTGCCGTGTAAATTAAATTTGAATTTCATTTACGCAATATGTCGGCGAATCTTTCTTCAACCGTTACACAGGTATGTTTCCCTATAAAGACGTATGTAATTTTCACGCTAAAAAAGTCGTGTTACTTATCTTCAATGAATTATATTGCTCAGCCTCACCAAGAAGCCTGGTAGGTTGATGACTTGCGCTTAATAAATATGCCAAACAAAACATATATTTTAGTGAACACATATTTGGCTGAACAATGACATGAGCACAACTCTCATTCGATTAGTTAGTCACGAAACAACCTCGATACCATTGTTTTATGAAGTTAATCACATAAGTATTTGTAAATTATGTGAACTTGTCTATATTTCATGTGTGTCTATGACGTGATACAGTAAAAACCGCAGGGAAGCTGTATTGCCTTAAAGCTGACTTGATCATAGTAGTGTTGTATAAAGATTTACTTTTCCTCAATTTTTTATGTTATCTAGGTGAATATACTTGTATTAACTAGACCCTTTCCCTCCTTTAATAACTTTTTTACCTAAATTGATATTCTTTTGTCATTATTATTACTTTTTAGATTTTAATTTTAATTTTATAGATATATTGCACTGAAACATTAGTCACTTGTGCCTTTTTTAATGCTGTGCATAAGTTGTTGAATAACTGGAGTTTTTATTTATTTACAAATTGAAAATGTGACTTAACTAGCTGTTTTAATCACCCGCTCAATCAATGATTGCTTTATCATATAACTTACATGAACGTAGCGAAAGCTATAAGAACAGTTCTAGTATTGACTGTTGGAAAATTACGCAACTCACATTAAAGTAAAATATAATTTATTTGTGTCTGTACGCGTGTATCGCATTTAAAAATTCGAACTATGTATTTATCTCGGTTTGCTAATGTATAATCAGTTTGCCGTTGTGCTCTACTTATAATCATGGAAAGTGGGAACGCGTCAGCTTGTGCACATTTCGCTATTTTTGTTGTTGTGAGGCTTGTCTCAATAGACTCTGTGTTTATTTCCAGTTGACGAAGTTGAACTGTTTTTATTTTCTCACTAGCCATGCTTTATTGAATTCAGCTGCTTTTTGCTAGGAAACCACTGTCTGCTCTCTAAATATGCTTAAGATCGGTGTGCAATTTAAGCCTTTGATCCTAACTTTAATTACGCTTATCTCTCACGTGAAATTAATCATTGATTACTCCATCTGTTTGATTATGGTGTTGTGCCTATCGTTATACATCACTGGAGACTGGAGGTTACCGTTGCTGTGATGAGCTTTGTGCTGTTATAATGGGTTGGGCTATACTGCCGGTGCTTCTCCGTTAAAGTTTCTTGCTTGCTTGAAGCATGTTTGCCACTGTGCACGTGTGTATGTACCAGGTAATCGGCTGACATATACCCACTAATTAAATACAGTTATTATTCGTTAGAAATATGCATTTCCGGCATTCATAGTCTATTTGTTGTGAAGGCTTAAACAAGAGAAGTGCCCATTAATTACTTACATTTTGTCAGTATAAACTAAGAATCGTATAGTGTAGAAAAGGCCATTCATCCAGTTTACCGATTTCGTCCTGGAATAATGACAACGATAATGTGCTTATTGGAATCTAGTTTTCGAACTTTAAATGGGCACCATCTTTATTATAACGAGTCGCATGACAGCAAAATTACCATGTGTTATCAGTATTTAACGCTAATATTTTCGCTCATCCGATCCTAACCGTACATTTGTCGTAACCAATCCCATCTTGGCTATATCTGTCTTGCTTTTACGCAATGCCTGTTCGTTATATTTCTCGTACAATCCAACTTTATTTCTTTTTAAATTACATTTTGCAGGGGTTAAGCTTATTAATTGCGATAGCTTCAAAAGCCAGAAGCATTTTCCCCGATTTTGCCTTGTATAGAACTGCAAAATTATTTCTACTAACAGCGTGACTTGTGAGTAGTACGTGCTCACAAATTGCTGATTTTTGTGTAGGAACTGCACCGCGTTTTAATAATATGAATAATAATTCTCTGTGAATATCTGCGATCATCGCTAGCGGAGAAATATAAGTGGACGACATAATGGAACGTATTGTATTATTCCCATCTACCATATAATTTTTTCATTCCAATCTGTCTTTTCGCGACAAATTGACGGCATAGGTATACGTAGTCCTCTTGGACCAGTCTTAACAAACATGTTCATCATTTAGAAACATCTGGATTAAAACCATACGTACATACGCTACATTGACGATACTTTCATGGTCCACGGAAACAATGAAGATGAAAATGTACTGCTACATCCCATAAGCAAAGTCGATCAAGCAATCACGTTTACACAAGAATAGTAACATTGCGTAAAAATGAGCAATGTCTTTTATCTGTGTTATTCACGCGTTCGGGCGACTTCCACAGTGAATCGCTAGTTGATTACTTTCTAAACTTCGGCGTGACACGAAGAATTCCAATCGCACTGAGAATGTAATTTGTAATTTCAAGTCTGTAAATAACAAAGCCTTGCCAAAATTTGTTTTGTCATTATTAATCATAAATCGAACTGATCTTAATGTTGTTTAAAACAATAATCTACACTGATCTTTTTTTAAATTATCTTAGCAAATATTATAGTGGATTTGGAGCATAGTGCCCGTATCTAGCGTCGAACGATCGGTGAACACGAAACGGAAGTATCAATGGGATGTCACATTCGTTCATGCTGAATTTGATATTTCCTCCTAGTCATAAATGGGCAAACAGAGGACCATGTCTTGCCTAATACATACATTCAAATATGCTAGCTGTTCGCAATCAGAAGTATGTAAACGAATGTAAAAGCGTCTTATTATCTGATGTCTAGTAACTTAATTTCTCGTATTTATCTCTTGACATATGTCATTTGACAATTGTATTTCGAATTTTTAGTATTCATACTTTCCTATATTTGATTTTGTTCATGTCTCCTATCAAACTAAATATTTATGGCCTTTCATCCTGTAATACTGCTGAAATAAAACATTGAAGTGTACAAATGTATTAAATGCACTGTTTTTCATTATTCAATGTCTTATACGATTCAGTAGATCTAAGCCAATCTGTCAAGATTCCGACTCAGTAGATATTTTGAACTGTCGACAAATTTCGTTGCCTTGACCGTTTTTACTTCAAATGTGTATGAATTATAGGTCATAGACATATACACCAGTTGGAAGAAATCCTTTGCAGTGCAACTCTGCTTAAGTAGAACAATATTTATAAATTAAATGAAGCTTTATATTTTGCAGCACTGTCGTCATTTGCCTTAATAGCGCCATTGACTATTGAGGGACGATTGGGGGCACAATTGTGTCGGTAAAATCTTGATTTAATTACATTTCTAGGTGCACAGCGTGTCCCTTTTCGTGTCTGATTGGTTTTCACTGTTCCTGTCACATTATAAACGTGTAATGTTCGTCTAAAATGTTGCAGTACCGTGTTTTACCGGCAGTACACGTTTAAGAAGCTTAAGAGTGACGAGACCAATGTGACCCCTTCAGTCAATTAAAGAAAAACACTGTGTACCTGGAAATACAATGCAATCAAAATTTACCGACCCACGTGTGCTATCAATCATCCCGCAATAGACAATAGTGGTATAAAAACAAGTAATGACAGCGCTGTGCAATATAATACTTCTTTTCGTGTATAAATATTATTCTATTTAGGCAGAGTTGCACTTCGTCATCCATCCTTAACTTGTCTGCTCTGAACTAGATTGTTAACTACTTCATTTCTAATGTGTCTCAAAAATCATTCCTATTTATTTTCCTTAATTATTTTCGAGTTATTATACAAAACATACTTTTCATTGCCTTTTTATTAATGTATATATGTGTTGTGCATATTTAACGTGAGCCTATATTAACTACAGTTCAGTCAACAATAGTCCATAACCAAAATTAATATTACCAAGTGTAACATCCTCTGTAGACTGTCAGTCTGATTTCCTTCAAGCATTAGCCCTATTAGCAGAGGATATTGCATGCAGTAGATCTTAACGAAAAGACTGATTCTTCTCTACGATAGTTAAACAAATGGCTAAGCAATGTTCACGTCGAAATTATTGAATGTGAGCAGACTATTTATAGATGGATTTATAGATGACAAGCAGCCAAAAAGTTAAGTACCATGTACATTACAGAATTAACATGTGATTTAATAGGCAACAAAGTTGTTATTTGATTCAGACAAATAAATGATGTGATTTGATATTATAAAATTCTAAATATATCTATAACACACGTTGTACACTAAATGAATGGTTGATATTTGTAAGTGCGTTTTGAGAAGTGCAGTTGATGAGTTGCTAGACTAAAGCAAATTTTCTCGTGGCTCGAGCAACGGTGCTTTTCCGTCGTACAAACTTCTCTTGATTAGTCAAGTTACGGTGGTGCATAGTCAGGTGATCGATATTGCGAATAATATTATATTGCCATGAGTTGGTTGACATCACCCTCCCGCAGCTCCATCCAACCACTACAGTTGCTTCGTTATTCTAGCGCGCAGGATTTTTAATTTGTGCTCTTTGAACCGTGCCCCAATTAACGCAATCATCGTACCATACCAACTAAACAATCGTTGATTTTGCATAAATTGATAATAATTATTTAAATCACGTTTTCGAGCTATGTTAGGCCGTTACTTTAGATTATGTAGAATCGGTGTTTATTTCAAGTTCGCCAACTTGAGTTGTATGAAAACGTTCGATTGTGATGGTACACACAAATAAAGGTACATGGAACTGGCCAGCGGGTAGTTTGTGCTCTCAAGTAATACTTTCTGACTTTCAGTCACCTAAGCGAAACCGCGCGAATAAATCTATTCATAAAACTGTTGAGGTGCTGATAGCTATTGTGAGCCATACACAAAATCTCTTTATCATAAAGCGGGACTGGCATTACGCTGGACTTCAAGAAATTGGATCTGGTGCGCGAAAAAATGACGCGATTCCAGGTATCTTAGGTAAACGAATTCGTTGAAAATTGACAGCAGGACGCGTTCTACTTGATATTAAACTCTGTCTCAAATTTCGCCATTACTATAGTTTTAACCGCGTTAAGTTTCAGAACGTACTGAATGAACACATCTTGAGTATAAGCAAAGACTAGGGTGCCGGTTTGTTATACCAGAAGAACAGCATCGTAAGCATAATCTGGTCCGAAAAACTGGACACTTTCTCCAATCTTCATTTTTAGTGTGTTTCCTTGACCTCAGCAAAGACTGCTTCGAGAAGTTGTCAGATATTTTCCATCTGGTATATTTTGTCGTCATTGATGTTTTTCTCATTTATATACATCCAAGGTTTACATTAGATTAAGTGGGTCTGATTTTCCTTTTTACTTCTATTTCTGTTTTTCGGTTTATTGCGGATTGTGTCTGTGTTCATGTATATATATATATATATATATATATATATATATATATATATATATATATATATATATATATATATATATATGTCTGATGCAGGATTTTGAATGTGTATTTTTTGTCTACATCATACAGTGCTTAGGTTATACCGACAAATGTATGTCGATAATGGGACAGGTGTTAAAATCAAGGCAACAACCTTTACCTTTTTTAAATTTATCACCGCATGAGCAATCGATGTTCCTTTATTTAAATAAAGGCGTTTCATCCAGTAGGTTTGTTTCGTCCTCATTAAGAACTATCCAAGTATTATCAAGAATTTGCTGTGTTGAATTTCGTCTTCAATTTTGAATTTATTAATTCACTCATACTTATTGCTTATATTATAATTATCAGTTTTTTTGGTTTTTGAAGTTTAACATAACTGTTCATTATATTTTGCGCCACTGCTCAAATCTCCTGGATTTGTTTGATTTTATAATATTTTGATTTTTATAAATTTTAACCTTAATTGGATTATTTTAGTTATTTTTACTTAAGCTCAAAATTTCTGCTTATTAAATTTCTTACCAGTTTAAAAAATTCTACTGTGAAGATTATGTGTACAGAATAACTAATAGTTATTATTTGATAAAAAAATAAATTATTCCTATCCATTAAATGTGTTTTGCTTGATTTACTTCATTATTGCGTGTTCTAGTGTTTATTTTCTGGTTTTGATTGTGTTACAAATATTTAATAATTATCTCCAACTGGTGAATTATGCTTGCTACTTTTTAATGCTTTTTCTGTTATCATCCTGACTGTGAATTTTTAAAACACACCCGAGAAGTCATTTCTGGTTATAAATTCGGAGGTTCGTGAACTGTGTTTCTTTGCAACTTGGCTATGGTATTTATTGTGTTTAAGATTGACTTGCCCGACAAATTCATACGGACAACTTTTTGGAAGGTTTTTAGATACTACAGTGGTATAAGCTCGAATCTATTGCATATTGATTTTGCTATTCTAATGGATTCTGTCGATGACTCTGATTATATGCCGAGCTCGGCATTAGCTCTGTGGAAAGTAAAAATAGAGGCGACTGACTACCCTACTTCAGTAGGGTTTGTCGTTCTTCCAGTGGTACAAGCTCGAATCTCTTGAACGTAAAATTTACTTTACTAATCGATTCTGTCGATGGCTCTAATCATTTACCGATCTCCGCATTAGCTCTGGAGAAAGTAAAATAAGTGGCGACTGACTACCCTACGTCAGTAGGATTTGTCGTTATTACAGTGGTTCAAGCTTGAATCTCTTGGACGTTAATTTTACTGTTTTAATCGATTCTGTCGTTGGCTCTAGTCATTTTCCCTAGAGAAGGTAAAAATGGAGGCGACTAACTACGCTTCGTTTGTAAGGTTAATCGTTGCTAAAGTGATAAAAGCTCGAATCTCTAACGTTAATTTTACTGTTCTAATTGATTCTTTCGAGTACTCTAGTCATTTGCCGAGCTTCGCATTAGCTTTAGAGAAGGTAAAAAGAGGGGCGATGCATACACTTCACTATAAATGTTAATCGTTGCTACAGTGGCACAAGCTCGAATCTATTGAACGTTAATTTTGCTGTTCCAATCGATTTTTTCGATGTTTCTGATCATTTACAGAGCTCCGCATTAGCTTTGGGGAAAATAAAACGAGAGGCGATTGACTATTTTAAGTCTGTTATATCGGGTCATAATTCCTGCTTTCGTGCTTAGTAGACACCCTTGTGCCTTTGTTTGTTCTTGAGTTAAACATTTGAGAATTCTTTAATCTTTCGTCCTATGGTCCCAGGTCCTACTTCAATCCGACTGTGTGACAGAATGATTTCCATTTATGTGTGCATGTACGTGTGGCACTGTTTTGAAGTTTTCATGCTAATCTATGCATTTGCCGCGCAAGGCATGCTTTCCACTTTTTCTTTAAACTTAGCTTATTGTACATTACCTAGTATGCAATTTAATGATGAAATTTAGAAAGTCGGTTGGCGAGTGTGATATCGAGCAGACGCTAGAACCCTCATGAAACAATCGAGGAATGAAACCTCGTTATTGCAATCTCATTGAACCAAATTGTACGATGATGTCTATACTATATACTATACTACACAGCGTTACACCAGCTCAATACACTGTTGCCTCACAGCCCCAAAACCATGCAAATCAAAGTTATGTGTAGGCTGAAATCTAGATATCAATTATGCGAAAAATATGATTACCTTATATGAATTAGAAAACACATTGTACAGAAGTGATTTCGCTCCATCTTATAAACTGATTTATTGGTGAACTAAACATGATTTAGTTTACAATGCCGCGTAAGGCTGAAACCCGCGTACGCAAAACACGGCATTGGAAAGTATGAAGCTAGAACTCCGCAATCAAATTTCAAAAAATGATTTAGTTTATTTTAAATGGATATACAGTATATAAATGTATAAGCCCAGAATATTCGAATAGTAGAAAGATGACCTAACATAATTAGGCATGGTGCTAGTAGAGCCGTATGGTTATAATGTTTTTGTTTTCACATCCATTAATGGCAATACTCACAAAATATGGTCATGTTTTCGCACGCCAGCTTTAATGTCCATTAAATAGCTTTGTAGTGGCTTTGTTTATTTTCCGCATTACAAGGCATGTCTAGTTATAGATATACGCGTAACAACACACCTAAATTTTAACATCAAGTCGGCATGTGTGCTGACAAACAGAAATTAAATCTTATGCAGCTTCTGCTCAAATAAGATTGACTGCAGGCAAAATTGCCCGTGTAGACAACCTTGTATGCAGATTTCAATGAATATTTGTTGTCCAAACTAATTAAAGGAGACTGTGCGGTGGATATGCTAAAAACTAAGACAACCGATGCTGCATCTAATCGTTCTATTGAACGTTTTAATGTATACTCATCGTTGTATTGTAGGTTAATATGTATCGCTTTCAAAACTGGTTTTATTGCCACCTTAGGCTTATGTTTCTCTATAAAATGTGGTGGGTTACTTTAAAGATGAGAACGCTACGAACATCATCCAACTAATTGCTTCACCCGATGTTGCGTAATTGATATCATCACCAGCGCAGACAATACTTGCTTAATTATATAGATTGTCCAACCAAATCTGCCATCTATCAGGCAAACAAATACAAACCATAGCATACAATATATTACTTAAAGCTCCCTCTAAATGTTAAGGCCTGTAACTGCTTAAATGTCGAATTTACGCTGTCTATTTGTTGTAGAAGATTTGGCTGCTTCGTGTCGCATCAGTGTTACGTTTTAGCTGCATAATAATTAACATGTAGCCTTCATTTTCATTTTCCATTTTAAAGTGAATATTTTGTTGCCATTTTTGGAGTTCTTCAGTCAGTTTTTCTGCATGAACACGCCTTTCACAGACCAATACTAACATTCCTCTGCAAGCGGCATTTCTATGTGCTTGACTTTTTCTAAAGAAGTACTAGGAAATAATAGAAGGTAGTAAAATTACGTTAAGAAGTATTATAGAATTATTAAATATTTGTATATTAGAAGGGAATTTTTTAACATGTTAATGGTGTCTCAGTTGGACAATCACTGTCGTTCTCGGTCGCTAACTCGTTGATGCATTATTTTGAAAAAAATTGCTATTGAAAACCACTTTCAAGTCAAACCTTTTCTCGTGGTTCTTAACTTGGAATCATGGAGATAACGGCTTGGAGAAACTTCTTGATTTAGCCAATCAGCTAGGAGGGTTAACATTTACGCTGTAAAAAGAAAGAAAAAAGGAATTGTTATTTATGGATGTGAAATAAAAATGAATTGGTCACATTGGAAAATGTATTTGTAGGTAAATAAATTACTCGGGTATCCTGTATAATTTTTTCTCCAGTTCCTGTATGGAATGAGAACATTTATTTTAAATCTATGATATTAAGATGTCTTAAGATAGTGCATTTTTAACTAGAGACGAGGAACGTACGCACAGTACTGTGTGCTATTATATTTCTGAGGATGGTACTAGAAATGAAGTACCGAAACTTCAAGCAACCAATGTTAGATCAAACTACATATCCTGTGGTTAGTACGAATGGGTTGGAAGCCGTCGGAAGGATGGGAGGAATCTACTCCCAGGCACCACGAAGCGGAACTCGGCGCGTGCTTGGAAATGAGGATCAATCGGATTATTCCGGAATCAAGGAGCTGACGAGATTGAATGAAGTATTCAGAATAAATGGTTATGCGAATAATTAATAGAAAAGATGTTAAAGGGGACGTTATTGAGATTTAATAGGAAAACAAAGCAGGTTGCAGAACTAGACAAGCACATTGTTAAGGTGTTATCTGTTACGGGAAGGAGTAGCAAAATTCGGACAGTAGCAGCGTAGTACAACATCAGAACATCATTGAGACCGTAACTTACCTGAGACATCAAACTACCTAATCAGAATGGAAAAAGAATCTCTCAACAAACCAGAAGTTTATAAGATCATGTGTAATGTTTGCAAGCCTAGTTTTAAATGCGGAGAGTATCGGAGGGTAATGGTAGTAACTGACACCAAATTAAGCAGGAAAGTAAAAATGATAGTATTATAATACAATATCGTTTAAAAAACTCTTACCATAGGCGGTAAACTTCCCAACCATTAGACACATCAGGAGAATAAATTCCATGTAAGGACTGTAACCTCATGAATGTGGGTGATATCATGCGCCAAGTTAGGGTAAGTAGAGAAGAAGATAAAGTCACATGCAAATATGGACATGTTAATATATCAGATTATGCACGGTATAGAGTAGAGACAGGTCATAGAATTAACTAGGATGATTGCACATGCCTTTCAATATGGAGCCATGATAGTTCGACAAGATTTATCATAAAATCCTTCGAACGTAAATCGGGAGATGACGCAATGAATGAAATAACCGTAGTAGAATCATTTGGCTCAATTTGTAATACAGCCCTAAATAGTAGTACGAAGCGAAGGTAGCACGAGTTAGAATGGGAAACACGATCAAGAAAAAGGATACGAAATTTGGATCGCCATTAAACTACGGATGGTGTGGGATGCTTAATTAGCGATACCCTAACCAACTTATATTAACTTCGATTCTTTATGGAGTGTAGCACTTTTTAATAACCATCTACATCTGTTCATTCTTGTATTGATGGATTGAGATTAAACCAACTGTTCGCATTGTTGGCTGTTACGTGCACGAATGTCATCTCCCCGAATGTTGTCCTTCGTTCCGCCTTGTTCCTCGATTTGTTTCTGTCCACTTCGTAACAGCGCAGTGTGTGTGTGTGGATTGCAGTGTTGAATGCTCATATTGTTTTGAAATTTCTGTCGCTGTTAACAATGGTTGTGATACCGTATGTGCAGCTGCCTTTGTCTTCTTCAGTTTGTTGCTAATCCGATCGAATGTTTGTTGTGTATGATCGAGTGGATGTTTCGCCTTGCCTGGATGCTGGTAAATTTTTGTTGGCTTTGATGATTCATCGCCAGTCGATTAGAATAGAAGAATATAAACTAAAGAATGTAAAGTGAAGATTTGTAATCTCGAAATTAATGGCAATTATCCACTTTTTTATTTGTGTGGTTTTCTTCCTTATGAGACATGTATATATATATATATATATATATATATATATATATATATATATATATATATATATATATATATATATATATAGTTTCTATGACATATATATATATATACATATATATATATATATATATATATATATATATATATATATATAGCGTTGTTTGTTATCAACTCTTCTCTGAGACGGTGAATAGCTTTTGTTTTTGGTTAACTCAGTGACTATATGTAATTTGAGTATCAATTTTCTTATTAATTCTTTTTCAAATACCTGAATATCCCTAGTTTTTGACATACATTAAAATGCGAAGAAATGCAAATTGTGATTTTCAGAAGACTTTTTACACCCCAAACACAGAATCTACCAGGCTTACAAATTGGAATATAGTGGTCGTCAGATTCTAGTATATTTTAGTTAATTAAACTCTATCTAGGTTAGTTTTCTTACTGTGCAACATGATCGAGTGACCGATATTGATATTATAACTCGTTGTCTTTGGGAAAATTGTTATCTAGTTTTAGGAGTCAGCTTTCTAGCACCCTTTCCGAATGATTTTTATTTTGGTTACAGAGGTCCAATACTAAGAGCTGAGGGAGACTCGAAAAAAACGTACTATAATCCAGAAGACAAATGGCAGTAACACATCAATAAGAAATGCGTATTTTAATAGCACTCTGTCTCGCAAATTTAACTCTTATTTTTACCCTTATATAAAAATTGATTTTGAATAATTGAACAAGGAACAGCATTTGGAAAGTTGAGATAGTTATCCATCACATACTCCTTAATTCTTTTGATTCTACTTCATTATCATAAAAGTCATCATACACTAATGATTTAGTGTCACATAACTATAAAATAACTCAACTCTTCTGAATCAAAGTGTTCAAATTAATACTCGTTCAAAATTTATGAATCGGAAAACTTGCTATTGATAGAATGCTGGAGATAAAGACGTTGGCGAATTTGACGTAGCGGAAAGTCCTGACCTCAATCAGAAACAGAAACGAAGCCATCTAAACATTCGTGCAACACAATTATGATCATTTAAATGATAATATTAGGCGACATTTGTAATACATCTTTACCTTGGTCGTCATTGTAGCGCTTCAGAGTACACGCTAGAAGTGGGATGCAGCAGCTGAGGATTATTTGTTCAGACCAACCTGCTTTACACCATGTGCTGACTAGACTGATGCACGTTTCACTTACCTCATTAATGATGGTGTCGCCTTGAACAATCTTTTTTTATAATTAAAATTATTCTATCTAATCATTGCCACTTTCCTAGGTAGCGTAGTGTCTGTTCTGGTATGACAGATTGAGATTGTCTGGTTGGAACTTTATGTCTAAAGAGATGCCGTATGAGCTTCACCTGGAGAAAAGGCTAACGAACAAACATAAGTTAGTATAAGAAATTTTTGTGTGCGGTGTGCAGCAGAGTGTCGCAGTGGGTAGAGTCACAGACTACAAAGCAAATGTGCTGTTTCGTACCCCGTCGGCGGCAAAGCAATACTTGAATATTTCCCGATAAGAACGAAATCAGTCTACTGGATGAGTTGCCTTTGCTTATTTATACTTGATTCATTATCTTACCGCTGTTCGGTATGAAAAGCTCTTCCATTGTAGTAATAACACGGATTAGTTATTTGTGCAATATCCTGTATCGCACTTATTTATCTGAGACGCTTGTCAGAAATAAAAGTTAATTTAGATTTTGTAGCCATGTCGAGCGACGCAATCCGTATGCTAGCAAACCTCTAAGTTCTGAATAATAAAGCTCATTGGCTTTCATGGTATTTCAGGATTCTAATCCACTATAATCAATGATAGACGAATTGATTTAATAGACGTGCCTCCATCAGAAAAAAGAAAATCTGAGAAGTTAAATAGTGCTAACAGGTATTGAGAAACGTTTTTAAAAAATGCAATGTAACAGTAGCGAATTTATTACTAACTTGCTAACACTCGCATTAGCCGAAAACCTGAATACCCCCATTATTCTTCTAGTATTGTCTCGTAAATTCCTGGCAAAGATTATGGTCTATGATGTTCGAACAACAATGATACTGGCGATAAATCCCACTATTTGAAAAACCCTTTCGGTTGGATGCAGCAGTTTAGGCTTACTTTATTTCGACCAACTAGCTTTACATTACATGCTGACCAGACTTATGTACACTTAACCGATCTCCTTAAACACTCTGGTGCTTAGAACAATCTGGCTTTTGTAGAATTAAAATCATTCTCTCTAATCGTCTCGGTACGATGACGATCGTGAAGATTGTCGCCTATTCTTGTTATCCAATTGACCTTAATTGTGTTGCACGAATGTCAAGACAGTCTCGTGTAAGTTTCTCATTCAGGTTTTGATTTTCCTGTATGCCAAATTCATCAACGTCTTTACCTTAAACCTTCCATCAATAACAAATTTTCCTGTGTATAACTGTTTAACGCGTAATAGTTTAGGACCTTAATAGAGATGAGGTGAATTATTTTATAATTGTGTGTCAGTGAATCAACAGTATACGATGGCAATTTGACTTTAATGATAGTGGCGTAGAATTAAACAAATGAAGATTTTTGTTTATGGTAAATATCTAAACTTCTTTTAGATTTTAGGTCTGTTAATGGCTCAAGAATATTTAGTAACTTTATATTTTGTTCTCCAGATCTGGTAAGCTTAATAGTTTTCGCGAGGGTTCTTATGACAAAATCTTTCTTTGTATGAAAGTCTAATTCAAGATGTGTCTTAACGCTACTTCTCGTGCGATTCATCAAAATGAAATTTAATAAAAAGTCTTAAATTTAGGTTAATTTAGTTTACACTTCACGGAATGGATTTCAAATTAAATAGGCGTTTCATTTTATTTCGAGCAATTTGTTTCTGCGATTTGTCTAGAGGACTATTTTTCTGCGTATATTTTTCGGGGCTTATTGTGCCTGTAACGAGTCTTCATACCTCGTGTTAAAATACTTTTTGAAGCATGTGGGTTGGCTTGTTCAAACCGATTCGTTTATATGCTTCATTGCATAAAACTTGGATAGTCAAAGTGTCTGTCAGGTAAATTTTATGTTTGACTACTAATGGTGAGAGACGCATTTTGATTTTGAATTAATTGGCTATGGAGAGGCGAAACAAGTTATTAAGTGTGGGTGATGTTAGATTTTCGACATTTTTTGATTAATTAAAAATAAGGCGGGTATTTCTTAAAAGAATGAAAAAATGCGAAGCTGGATTGTTAAAACTGATCTGTTTTGTGCTGTGATTAACACAGGCTGAGTTTCAATTTTTGCTGTGCCTTGAAAATATGTCAGCAGCATTTTGCGGCCTCCATCCTCAGTTCATCTATCATCCTGATTTGAAAACAAACTTGTGAATCAAGTTAGATTTATCGTCTCACCATATCATTTATACTTCTGACTAACCTTTCACTAGATCGGTGCGTGTCACGTGTGTGTGTTTGTATGTCCGTTACCGCTATGTTCATCCGTCTAATCTGGAGTAGCTGAATATGAATTTACAATTTACATGCGTTAGGCTATTTGTTTTATTCCCCCTCAGTTAAATTTCATAATGGAAGTCGCCCTCACATTAAAAGGTGGGGAGCCCAATAAATTAAGTTTGGTATTTGTTGCAAGCCTGCAAGCTTGATTTAAAATAAATAAATGCTATCATCACTCGCACATCCACTGATTATTTATTTAGTAATTGGTATTACATTGCATTTCCAGTTTTTGTAATTAGAAGCGTGGTCAGATTTAAAGTAGTAGCATACGATTTATACTCTTAGTATTGTGTGTATTTTACATCCAACCCATAGGAACTTTTTTGTGACAATAAAAAATCTATATTAAGATTACTAAACAGAAAGCATTACGTGTCAAAATAAAGAAAATATTACCGATTACCTGCCGGACAGCAATGAAATTTCGCGCCGGAATGAATATTATAACTGACTAACTACATGAAGCTTGACATCGGATGCACATGGAAAAAGATTCAATGTTATTTCTTAAAAAGGTTTTTTGGTGCAGATCTAATTATAGCTTATTAAATGTGCACTTATTGATTGTAATCCATTTGAAGAAATTAAATCAATTTCATTGTTGCACATAACTTCACACTGAATGGTCTGTCGAGTTTAGCTTATTCACTTAGGTATTTAAAGGTGATTTTTTCACAAAAAACGTCAATTCTTATACAATATTTAGCTTTAAATTATGTAAAATATTTATTTTCAAGAGTGAATTTAAGATGAACATTATATATTGTATGGAGGTGGTTTCGATCCATTTAATCAACTGAAGAAGGATATCGTGGATAAATTTGGTCTCATTGAAATGTATTCTACTGCTTTTTGTTTGCACAGATCTGGGCAACATCTATTTATAACAATAACCTCCAAATATGGAAGCATGTTCGCACACCTAGGCTTAATTAAAATTAAAATTTTTTGTGGTGGTATGTCGCATTTACTGCAGGACAAGACATGGTTATTTATAGAAGTACGTGCAACTGCTATCTTATTTTCCATAAATTCAATGCTTCTATTGTATCCTAAATGCCAACAAGTATAATCCGAATTGTTGATAAAGTTGAATACGTGAGAATAAACGTTTTACAACTTTATTTAAATCAAGTTTGCGAGCTTGAATTAAACACCAATCCCATTGTATTTAACCAGTCGTCGAACAACATAACAAAACTACCGCCAGTCGCAACGCACTGACGAGTTTCGACCTTGATCATCATCAGAGTACGACGGCAAACTGCCTAGTGAGGATCAAACCGCATTGAATATACATGGAAATCAAATTTAAATATACGGGTCTCACCTCTAGCAGTCTTGCATACATTGAACTTGACTGGAAATGTCGGCTACACAATTACTATGCAATCACGAACATTAGCTGTTTGTAGCTTTCGCCACACACATATAGATAGGCAATACAATTAAACAATAATTGATTGCGCGAATGGTTTTACAACTTTGTAAGTTGAATTTGTCTGTAAAATAGAATGGAAAACTGCAAGAAATATATAAACCAGGAAATAATTAGGCAGCAAAGTGTAGTAGGCGAACATTATTTGAAGAAACATATAGGGAGATAATAGATAAATATAAGGATGAAATATAAATTAGTTAAAAGAGGTGACCTGGTTAACAATTTGTGTTTTCACTAAAAGAGAATCGTCATTAAAAGGCCTACTTTTTACCAGCGTATATTAACTGCATTCATGGTTATTTACATAGTATTGTTTTAAATCGTGGAAGTATTAGGTTGGATTATTCATTTTACTGCCTAGGAATGTTGTCCATTGTTGTGAATATAGCATAATCCTGCGTTAGTTGTGCAGAAAATGTAACGGTCTTTAAACTTTCAAGCCTTAAAAATGTGGTTGTTGTATATTTAATTAAATTGAAATTAGTTGTCAATCTAGTGAAATGCTGAAGGGTAATGTATTATCAGTCTATTTCTAGATGTGAATTACGTCTAAAAAGTGTCCTACCTCTGAGCTAAGCTGATTAATGTTTGTGCATAATATGGAGAGTGTATTAAAAAGACTATGGGTAAAATATTTCAAGATCATTCTGTTCTGTCATTCGAAACAACATTCTTTTGATGTAATTGTCCTTCTGTACGATTGTGACAAATGACTATGTTTCATTTAAATTTCAAAGGTTGTGTTAAGCTGCTGCCAACTCTAGCTTATCGAACCGCTTTTGGTCGCGAATGAGTGTTCACATATTTGGTTTTCTGTCGTTTCAGCTACGCTGAATGTAATCGCCTCATCAGATATGCTGAATCGAGCTCTATCGTCTGGCATTCTTTGCCTAACCCGACACTTTGGCAGTAGCCAAACTCCAAAGAAACGCATAATAATGTTGAATAATCAGATTTCTGTCAGTAATTGGTATTTACTCCATTGTGTCTATCTTTAATCTACAAATAGATAACCAGAAACTAATCCATGCTCACAACATTTGAGTTCTGCCTTAAAAACACTGATTTGCCATGATTTGTCGTTTCCTTTTTGTTTATCTCGCAGGTATCCGACAGCACCGCGCCTCCAAAGGCGGCACATTACGACTATCTTATAATTGGCGGCGGTATAGCTGGTACTGTGTGCGCCGAGACATTATGCCAGCTAATCCGACCCAGTCCATACGCTGCGCTGTTTCATGCGGGGAAATGCGGTGGGGATCGGTTGCAGCATAATTTTTCTTCTGTTCCTAACGCGCATACGAACGGTGATTGGGGCGTATCCAGTGATCCAGATCCATGGGGTGAATCAGAAGAACGCTCGACTAACAAACAGAAGAACGCGTGTCCTGGTAGGTTTTCATATACGAACGCAGTTACCTTGCATTTTCGTGTTCAACGGTCTCCAGTGAGTTAATGTTGCATATGCCTTTTAGCTTAATCGGCTTTTAAACGATCTCTTTTGGTCTTTTGTGAAAACACTACAGAAGGTATTGGCAAACTGTAGGGATCCTTCATGTAGTATCTTCGTTCTTCGGAAACCTTTCGAAATTTAACTGTATTTGTACTCAGTTATAGAATTTAGATGGATGAAAATTGTTAATTTTTAGTAATATATACTTGTTTTTTTTGTACATTTTTTTTATTTTTCGATAACTGGACAAACTGCCAATTTTTATACATTTTTTGTATTAGATATTGCGTACCTAGTAACAAATTAGTTCAAATATGACCAAAAAGATATATCACAGTCAGCATGAACGAAATATATAATCTCATGCACATATTTGTTTTGTGCATATTGGTGACTCATTATTAAGAGCAGGTACTACGTCCTATACTCACTATATTTGTTTTCAAGGAATGTGGGACAATAGGATGGTATAATCTTCAATTACGTGTGTGTGTGTGTGTGTGTGTGTGTTCAAGCTGTAGTGCAGTTTACTTCATGTAAAGTTTTCAACAATGAAACCTAAAAGACAGCACAATGCATTTCTGGATAGACTAAATTTCACTAAATTGAGAATTAATACATCTTTTACGTCAGAAAATCAATACACTGTGGCTTTAATCGATATTAGTTACCACATTTCGCGTTAATTATGATATCTTTCAATAAAATATACAATAATTACATATTGTTTGTTGCAGTGATCTACAATACATATTCGGATTGTATGAATTTGATGAAATAACTGGCGTTCTTAATTAGTCATTCCCAGTTGTTTTTTTAATTTGACCTACCCAGAAATCCATTGTGTTCGTATCATTTACAGGCTTTAAATTAGAATTGTTGAAAAATTTGCATGAAGTTAACTCCATTACTGCTTGAATACAAATTAGTATTGTAGATTGTACTGTTCACCTATCCCACATTTCTTGACAAAATTTAAAATGATTATGAGGTATAGTACCAGCTCCTGTTGATGAATCGCCAGTAAGATCATGGTACATGAGATTATATCTTTTGTTCATGCTGCATTTGGTATATTTGATAGTTTTGGTAGTAAGGTGTCGTTGGAAGAGTTTCTTCGTTTCTATTCATAATACATCATAATTGTGACATCCGGATTTACTTTCAGCTTCACTCATTTCTATTCACGATTTCTGTTTTTTACTATCAGTCATTGCCAGTTGTCGTGTTCTAGTCAGAAGTCAATAAAACTAAAAAAAAAAAGCAAAATGTCAAAATGGCTAACATAATGACTTAACATGAATATATTATGCAAATAAACTTGACAATAATTTAATTCGTAATCTATACCGTTTTCGATGAAGTTTATCTTTGAGCAAACACCTGATGAGTAATTTTAAAAAGAACATGAGAATTCACCATGAGTATAATAAACACATTTCACTATCAGTCTGGCGTTCTCATTTTTGAGTTCGAATTAATAGAAGAAAGACAGACGATTGTGCAAAACTATAAATATAAATATAAATAAATATAAAAATAAGCATGTATGTAATACATGACGCGTACCTACAACTAACTGAAGGAAAAATTCCAAGAACCTAGTGAATACATGTTTTGTTTATTTATGCTTGAGTTGGATATTTTTAACCCGACTTTTTTATAGTGACTAAAGTTAAGATTAAATTCGTTTACGGATGCTAACTTGAATTTATCAAAATATCAGTCGAATTTTTATAAAATTTCAATTTGTTGCTTTAGAGTATGAGTTCGCTTAGGCAATCATTACAGGCGAATTTATCATGGGAAAATTTGGAACTTTATAATAGACTGGTAATCGATTTAAAACACTATATAAATGAAAATTGATACTCCGCAATGTAAAGCATGTCTTAATAACAAATACCAAACTACAACGAAATGCAAAAGTACAATAGATTCTAGTTCGGAAAATCCAGCAGAAAGAGTCAACAACGGTGATTCTGCACGATCTTGCAAAGTTGTCGACTTGTGAAGTATATAACCTTTAAAAATAGTCCAAAATCTTGAAATGGTATTACTGTCTTATTTACGATCAAAACATTAGACCGGAAGATAATTTCTTTGATACGATAGATGTTGTAGAAAACCTAACCCCCCTTTAATTTAGAGATATCAAATAAATTGAAACACCAATTTGCAGATAAATAAGAGAGGTTTGCATTGAAAACAGCTTAAGATTAACGAAAGTGGATAAAATAAGAGCCATTGTGATAATAGACGAAGTGAAATGTAGTACCAAATTTCTAGGACGATATTAGAGGAAATTTGAACCTACGAAAATATTCATTCAGTATGATATCATGCATAAACTAACTGCAGGACTAATTTTAAAAGAATTAAATCAAATATTTGTAAATAAATAGAAATTAACAAGGTTTTATTCTCTTAGATACCAAAGTACCTAACGCTTACTGATTATTGAATAATCTCAAAAGGTAATACTCATGGTAATAAGCATAATCGCCTTGCTACAAAATAATCCAAAGTGGCAGAAATAGCAGACAAAGTTTTAATCGCGGGAAGGAAACTCATGGCTGGTGCGGCTTAAATTACTAAGCATCCCAACGTTCCAATAAAAGCCGGCTATACGAGTTAATGGTATATATTTTAATGACAACTTTGTGAATCAAGTCATACTGCAAATGTTTAGTATTACATTACAAATTATATGGCATAGTTTATCACGACAGTGTTTGTAGGATATTTAGTTTTCCAATAAGCGAAACATTTACTTTCAAATGTGAATTTTTAAAACCATTTTACAGTTAACAGTAACCTTTTTGGCTTTATATTAATTGATTTTCTGGAGTAAAAAATGTTCCATATCTAAGGTAAACATAAAAAATATGAAACAAAATATTAGTCCAAAAAGTTAATCAAGACGGAACATTTAAACAGTTCTGCATTGGGCTTGGAAAGCTCCATAGTAATGCCAGTGCACGAAAAAGTGTTTTTTTTTTTGTTTGCACATTTCTTGGCAACGTCTATTCATTGCGATTGCCTCTAAATAAGGAATCATTTTCGAAGACATGGCCTTAATCATGTGCATGAAAACAATATACATCTAACGCCATAGTAATTTCTACCAATGAATGTGAGTCTATATATTGAAAGTTTGAAGACGAAATTAATAAAATCCTCGAAGAACCAGCATGCACTACTAATGGGATACTTAGATGATTTTTTTGCATGGGAAGAGATGCAAAACTTAATTGACACCCTGCTGCATTTATTGGACAACGTTGATGGAGAAGAGAAATTCGTGGCCGAATTGGAGAAGGATAAAAGTCCAGCTTTGTTAAATTACACACAAATGCTACAAAGCCAAAACTTTAACGAGATATATAGGGAAAGATTATTTACTCGGAGATCATCCTGCATTCTGAAGCAAATCACATGCAATAAACATTGGTATACTTAAATCCAAGATTTAAAAACGTCATACTTATGAAAAATATAAATTATTTTAAGAATTTGTTAAAAAGTGTAAGCTTTATTTTTATACGTTACGTATATCCCAAATTTCTCATTAAATAAACAAAGTAACATAAAATGTTATTATAATCAAGGTTGCGGTCTTGATATAAACACCTGACCCATTAATTACTTACATATGTCAGTATAAACTAAGAATTGTATAGTGTAGAAAAGGATTCATTCAGTAGACCGGTTTCGTCCTTATTGGGAACTCATCAAGTACTGGCCAGAATTTGCCGCGGACAGGATGCGAACCTGGGCACGTCTGCTTCGGAATCTGGTGCTCTAACCACTGAGCTATCCTGCCGCACCTTGGTGGTGATAATTATTATAATCAAGGTTGCGGTCTTGATATAAACACCTGACCCATTAATTACTTACATATGTCAGTATAAACTAAGAATTGTATAGTGTAGAAAAGACGATTCATTCAGTAGACCGGTTTCGTCCTTATTGGGATTTCATCAAGTACTGGCCAGAATTTGCCGCGGACAGGATGCGAACCTGGGCACGTCTGCTTCGGAATCTGGTGCTCTAACCACTGAGCTATCCTCAGGAACACTTTATTGGAAAACAGCTACCCTAAACATTTCCTTGAAGCAAACATGAAAAATAGACAACGACTAAAAGATCATGAGACCGTACACAACCAAAGGACAATATTTGTCAACATGCCATTTAAAGCGGACACATAACTCAAAATATGGACTCGAAGAATTAAAAAATTACTGAGCTCCCGGATACCTAATACACAATTTATATTCCCTTAAATCAAGTTTGCAGTGAAAAAATATATAAATAACAACAGAAATAATATTTTAGACAAATTATTAGTGAGATTTACGAGAGAGAGAGAGAGAATACCTAGTTACTATGAGTAAATTTATCAGGATAACTCACAGAAATGAGGCAACATAAACCTATCTACAACAACATTATGACCAAGTTAGCATTCGGACAAGGCAATATCAACAATACATCTTTTTGGTTTGTGCTGTATCAAGTCATATACAAACCAAACCTCGCAGCTAACTTTGCGCTACTAAGAAAAGAAAGTTACGAAGAATATCCTACTAGACATCTGCAACAAGATCGCCACTGAGCTCGATTCGATGCCATATCGCTAAGGGTTTCTTACCGAAAACTATTATGAGCACGTGGTCCCCATCTTGGCAGACGAGTGGGTTCTATACTACAAATTTGGATGTAAGTGACTTCAGCTGTTTCTGCCATGTCAAAATCTGCCCACCTTATTTCTTACGCCAACCTAGTGCTGAATGAGAGAACAGAGCTCTACTGAGCAATCGAATTGAGGGCATACGCAAAACATGACCAAGCCAACGAAGTTGGTGTAGCTTTATTTGTTTTCCTAACAAGGATCATTTATTAGCAGATCCAAAAATTCGTCTACGGATGTCAACGTTAGTTATTTGTTGTTGGTAACCAACATGTGCTATACTTCTCAAACAACGATGGTCGAATGCCTGTAAGCGTCTAAAATCATCAAATTTAATAGGTCAAGTTTCGCTAGCGTATAGTAAAACTGGGCATTGTAAACACGACCTTCAAGGCAAAGTGAAATACTCGAGTCTCTCCATAAATGATGAAAGTTCGAGAAAGCTACTCTAGCTTTCGCGATCCGTATTCTCACCTCGTCGGACATATTGCCTATGTTATTGATAGAGCTCGCAAGATATGTAAACCTGTCGACTATGACAAGATCTTCATTCTGCAGTCGCAACGTTGGAGTGAGTGGTGGGTGATCCTGTAACAGTATCTTACATTTAGATGGTGCGAATTTCATACCGAAAGACGGAACAGCGTCTGTTAATCTATTCAAGGTGGCCTGGGCAGCATCCCGATTGTCGAATAATAGTACGATATCGTCCGCATAGTCAAAATCGACTAGTTTATCGCCCGTGAGAACTTCAACTCCAGCATCCTGAATGTGTGAGGGAGTGTTGTTCATAATAGCATCGATTAAAAAATTAAACAAAAAGGGAGAAAGTGGACAACCTTGACGATCACCACTGCTGGTTGTAAAATTATGCGTTAATTCGTTATAGACCTTAACGCGACCAGAAGTATTTGTGTAGAGAGCTCGCATAATATTAACTAATTTTGTGGGCACACCGCTTTTCGACAAAATATGCAATAAAACATTGCGATCCACCGAATCAAATGCACCCTTGAAGTCTAGAAAGACGGCTATTGTGGTACGATGATATAAATGTCTCTGCTCGAGAACTTGCCTTAATGTAAAAATGTTATCTATACAACCTCGTCCTGCGCGGAATCCGGCCTCTTCTTCTCTTGTGTGTGATTCACGTGAAGCGCTAAGACGACATAGGATAATCGAAGCAAATAACCTAGATACGACTGGAATCAAGTTTATACCACGATGGTTATCGCACAAATTACGATTGCCTTTTTGAAGGTAGTAATGATTATCGACTCACTCCAATCAAGTGGTGCGGTTTCCTCATTTCATATAGTATGAAAAAGTTTGGTCAACGCTCCCAAAATTATATCGCCACCATCCTTAAATAATCCTGGTAGGAAATCATCGGGGCACGCGGTTTTGCGACGTTTAAGAGATAGGATTGCATCACGTACTTCTAAATATGATGGTTCTTCGAGACTAACATTCCACACTGTTGATGCAGACATGCTTTCGGGAACCGGAACTGACGCGGGTGCCCAAGAAAATTGATCTTTGAAGTGTTCAGCCCACCTGTCAAGACGACTTATTTTATCGGTTATTAAATGATTGCTACTATCATTTATAGTTTCACTAACTTTTAATTTTCTCGGACCTGCTGCGCGAATAAGTTGGAATAAACAGCCACTACTACCTGACGCGAACGCTCTTTCCATTTCTTCAGCCTTTCTGGTCGAAACGTTTTATAGATCAACTTTTAAACTGCGTCTTATATTGCGACGAGTATTATTATGAGTCGAGCCAGGTAAAATTTGGCGTCTCCATAGATTTTACAGAGAGCCAATGAGTATTTCTATGGGGGCCCGCAATTCCACATACAGTAGTACCTGCATTGTCCATAGTGGAACTTATCTTGGACCAAAGTATATTCGGATTTTCGTCATCCAGACCGGTTAGATTAGCCTTTGGAATATCTTCATAATTTTGTCGGAAGGACGGTTGTTCGAGTTTGCCTACATCAATTTGGGGTTTATTCTTATTTATTTTCCCGGAACATTTTAGTGCAAATCTACAAAGGATAAGTGCATGGTTCGAGTCCATCCCCTCCTCAACGTGGTACGACGGTGTCAACCATGTTTCGATGGCCGATCGTACATGGGCTAACGGGGCTATGGCGGTGGTGTCACCAGGGCGTGGTGGATCTCCGACCGGCAATCGGATCTCCTATAAAATACCACATGAGCCCGACGACGGCAACATGACTCGGCGTATGTTCCCCGCCACAAAAGGGTTCAACAGCCACAGGATTACATGGACTCCTGGACAGTACCCCGTACTTCCGAATGGCGAATGAGCTCTCAACAGCTACCGGCAAGCATGCAACCTACTGCTGCCTTGCAGACTGCGCTTGGATTTGCAAAGGCTAGAGGTGCGTCCTCGATCAAAAAGCCGAGTGGTGAGGGGACACCACTTGTACCAAATTCCCAAGAAACTCCATGAAATGTGGAGCCGGCTTATCCTCCAAAAGGAGTCAGTCGCAGTAAAGTAAGCATGGTTCGAGTCGGCATAAGTGTTCCAAAAAGAACGACAATCCTGGATGCTACCACGCCATGTATAGCTAATTGCTGCATGATCTATTTGAGTCCACCGTTTTCCGGGTGCTGGTGGACGCAATGTACCGCAACGTCTTACACCACGTCTGAAATTTGTACTACTTAAATATAATCTCTGTTCCGCGCAGCTATCCAAAAGCCGTTCACCATTATCGTTGCGCGTCGAGCTTAACGTGTATCTTCCACTTAAATGAAATTCTGCGTTACTTAAGCGCCCAACTTGAGCATTTATGGCACCCATAACACAAACTAAATCTGAAATTTGTGCTCTACTTAGTAAGGAGCTTAGTTCGGAGTAAAAAGCGTCCTTGCTTTCGTCAGTGCTGCAATCGGTAGGAGAATATGCATATACAACGAAGAGGTAACGCTGAGAACGGATTTTTTCTTTGATTTTCGTAGATGTATTTAAACGTGCCGCACACAGTCGATTATTTAAAGGGATCCAATCAATTAAGCAAGCTTCAGCACGTGCGCTAAGGACAATACCAATGCCCCATTTACCGGTATGAGAGAACTCCGTGGAACCAGATTTTCGAAGCCAATAACGCGTAGAAAAGGGATGGTGCAACCAGTTCTGTAATGCCCGTAGGATCCTGTATTCTGGTTTCAGATACGCAAAATACGTCGATTTCTAATTTATCTAACGTACGTGCAAGAGGCTGAGACGGAACACATTTGTTCTAGGCGTACTAATTTAGTTTCTCATGTCATCTTCAAAGTCTGTGTCACTTATTAGACATTATTAACTCTGATTCATGCAACCCACGATTTCTGTCAATATAAATGGCTACAGTAAATATTGAGTCCAAGGATTTCTGTATAGCTGTTACATTCATAACATCCCTGCCAGATTTCATTGGAATTGATTATCTAATTAACTTTGTAAATCTACTGCGATTGCGTATCACAATTCGTTTACAGTCTTCTCGGTCTGTTTGATGACTCATTTTTTTAATTGCCTGGACACACGATCCATTAATCTACACGTTTTCATGCCGTTCTACGTTCTCTGTGTAATTTTAGCGGATGCGTTGTTTCTCCTACGTAACATCTAAGCATACAATCTTTGCACGGTTTGTATAATTAAACGAACATTGGTTGTGCGGGCGATGACAACATGTAATTAGATCAAGGTCGCGATCTTGATATAAACACCAGTCCCAGTGTATGAATTTTTCAGTATAAATTAAGCATTGTATAATGTAGATAAGGCAATTCACCCAGTAGATCTGGTTCGTTCTTATTGGAAACTCATCAAGTACTGTCAAGAATTCGCCGCAGACAGGTCTCGAACCTGGACACGATTCCCTCGAAGTCTGTTGGTCTATCAATTGAGCCATCGTGCCGCATGCTACACAAATTTCAGTTATATACTAACTAATGTTTCTTGGTTAGCCTTGTCTTTACGTTTAGCCTATATGGCATCTCTTTAGACCCAAAGTTCTAACTAACCAGCCCCAGTCTGTCATTATAGAATGGGCACCAAGCTTCCTGGGGAAGTGTTATTAAATTGAATATTTATGTAATGAAACGAACATTGGTTGAGCAAGAGGTCATAACAATTATCTAAATCAAGATTACGATCTTGATATATACCCTAGTTCCATTATACGCACATTTGTCGGTATGTACTTCTGATATATTATAGGTTTTATTATCTTTTTCGGGAGCTTAGTGCCTAAATTTAGTGTTTATTTTAATACTATCCTGATGTTTTTGTCTACCGTCGATCTTATTTCTCTACTTAATCTGGAATCTGGTATTGCCTAACTCCTGAGATTTTCTATCTCAGTTTTATGCCGTGCTTAGTGTATTTTGTTGTCAAAACTTCTTATCATCTTCTATATGATCTTTTCTATTAATTTTACGGGATAACCATTCGTCTGGAGCATTTCATTCATTTTCTTAAGATTGTAATCTTTGTTATTGGAATTCATTATTTTAAGACTTCTTAATAACACTGATTTTAGCAAGCCTGTTCTCATTCCACACAGGTAACTAAAAAAGGAAGTTAGGAGCATGGCGAAGTAAGTATACCTCCTATAAACATAACTTTCTAATAAAACAATTACTGCTCGCACGGATGACGTTAACAAATCCTTAAATCAAGTTTACGAACTCGAGATAAGCACCAATCTCATTTTATTTAGTCAGTTGCATTAACGACGCGGTCTGTTGTGCAACAGAAGTAATACGCGCCGACATTACTTTATATCTACATTCGTGTCTGTGCCTGAGTTTCGTTCTTAGACCATAGAGGAAATTCGCACAGAGTGCCATCTCGGAAAGTGTGCAGGCAATTAATGGTGGTGTGTCCCCATTTCGGATGATTCATGCACCACATTTCTGGAATGACAACTGAGTACGCCGAGCTGATGTTGGGCGAATTACATTTTTTCTGGGTGCTGGTCTGTGTATGGTGTGATACTTGCGGTGCGACGAGTGACTTGAACCCAGAAGACGATGTGATGAGGAACATTCTATCGAGACAGTTAAGATTGTGTGTGTGTGTGTGTCACATATTTAGTAAGCTAATGGTTGTGTGAAGACCTCATAGAAAGATTCTAGTGCGCACGCAGCCTTGAATTCGAGCTGCGTACATGTTAAACCACCAGCTTGACCAGCATAATTCACCCTTGAAAAGTTGACGGACTCCATGAAAATGAACATGGTCGATTAAATTGAGCGTAGACAGAAGCAAATCATTTGCTTCAAAATTGTTGCTGAGCTTGAATGCAATTAGTGCGCGCACAGATTTGTTATTTCCATTCTTGACAAATGACGTCGTATCTTATAAATCTAATTATATCTGGCAAGGGTAAGTTCAAGATTGGTGTTACTGTTCGGCGCCAATATAACACAGAACACGATAGATTCCTCACAGGGTGGCCAATCTAACAGACCTTCTTTAGCTAGAAGATATTTGGCAATGCCAACAAGCCTTGCCTATTCTGAAGGCTATTTGCTATTGTTACTTTAGTCTACATTATTGAGTTTCTAAAATATACCGAGAAGTCAGAACTCCAACCTATTTTATATGCAAACGTATATTGAGCATATTGCATGGTCATATTAATTAAACGTGCTAATTAGTAGAATGACCAAAATAAAACTGATGAAAAAAATGACTTGAATTGTTATGACACAGCAAATATGCACGCAGTATGTGAGACGGAGAATTATGAGAAATAGACTGTGTGATGTGTAAAATGCTTTAGTTATGTTGTGCGTCTGATGAAACGCACGCTAATTGTGGCATAGAAAATGCTTGTGAGTTGTTCCCATGAACAGTTAATTGTTTCCTGATATCAATTAGCCGTAGTTGTCAGTGGCTAACGCCATAAAGAGCCTCTGACAACAGGCAAAGGTTAGCACTCTGTCATAGCCAAATATTACGTTTGAATTATTCTAGATGAAATAATTAACCTAAATGAGCATTGTTCTCAACGTACTAAATTGATCAGGGTTAAATTGTAATGATACGCTAAAATATAGTTCTACATTAATTATCGTTAAACGTTCTGACTTGTAATGTTGAAAATTGATATAAATAGATCAGTTTTGGACAAGAATGCAACAATTTCTATAATTCGTGGTTGAAAGTGTGCTGAGTATTAGAACATTCTGAAGTTGAAGCTAGAAATCATGTTTAGCATCGTAAACGCGGTGGCACCTAAACGACCTAAATTTTCTGTGAACAGCAAATGTCGTATTGATGCCTCCATCGCGATAGTGTCTAATGTTGTTCATCTGTCGTGCATATTGCAATGTGGACAGCAAAACGTATTGCTGTTCATCTTGTGAAAATCGGTTGCTCGTGTCTGCAAACCATGGTACGTCCACACGTGACGATAGCACGGCGCGAAGCTTTAAACGACACTGCGCAAGTTGATTTAGGTTGACGTTTTCCTTTTTCCACATCGCAGAATGTCTATTTGACTATTTCCGTCAATCAGCTGCTGGATGCGATGATATCGCACTTCTGTGCAATTGATCAGTACTTGACCTGGTCAATACACTTGGTGCAGCCAGAAGCAATTATTTTCTGACCCTCAGACTGCAGCGATGATTACTCGTTGTTCATAACATATATTGGCCTAATCTCCTATTAAAAATACTCAAATAGTGTATGTTATTCGAAGATCGAAGACTCGTCATCGTATTACATCCCTGCTCATAACAATGCTCTGTGCGCACGACCTTTAAAACAATATTTTTTTCTACTTAGCGAAGGTTGGCATTGGCGGCCATAGTCTTTGCCATTTTCAAATTCACTTCGTATTGATCCAATTAGGGAGAGAAGTAACCTTAACAAATATGGACAAATATTAATTTTAAGAGAGTTATGGATGGTCCTGTATTGACATCTTACACTTAGAAGGTGAGAATTTATAACCACAGTTTGAATAAATTGTAATTTCCTATTGTTTTTTTCTATAGATTCAATGATTGTTATTATCTTTAGGAGAAGTCAATACCGATGACCACAAACAAAATTCGGTTGTTCCCAGGAAAAACGGGCTTGAACCTTATGCAGAATGTTTGTCTAATGAGTTCGGCAGTACAAAACAGGCAATAATTTCGTCCTCCCCTGGCTCGTCTTCTAGGCCGTCTGTCTGTTTGATTTCAGCATCTCCGACTGTTAAGACCGCGGTGAATCTAAGACGTGTCACTAGAATGTTGGAAGACTTTGATATTTCTGAGACTCGTGTAGATAGTTGGCAGAAAGACTATGCGGATACGTTGGATGTGTTTCAAGCCAGTGTACGACATATTGAGTGAGTTTGCTCAGTTGCTATGCTTTGGGGAATTATGTGTTTTTATTAATCATATAGTGCATTACTTGAATTTCTTTCTCATTATAGATTGTGCTTTCATTATTGTGTGGCTCTATTCTGGGTCGTCTCTCCAGAATAACACCCACTAGCTAGATAAAAAATTGCAAACTAACGTTGAATCATTTAGATTTATCAATGTATCATATTCTTCATGGCGAAAACTAGCATATGTGCGTTTGTGCATTAGACATGGCATACTGTTCAAATACCAAAGTCAGCATGAACAAAAAGTGCAATCTCATCAAAGCATATACTTTGTATTTACTGGCCAGGAGCCGGTACTTGGCTATAAACCCACTATTTATTTGGTCACTTCATATTTGGTACATAGATGGTACAATATCATGTATTTATTAGTATATTAGGTTTAAGAATGTTTTTTATACATTTTCAATCGCCTGCTTGAAGAGACACGAAAAGAAGGGAAGCACCACACTCCGAACTCAACCATTACTGGAGACTATATTTTACCGTTTGTATGACTTTATGACTCACTGGGCTACACTGGTGGCGCTTATGCGCCGTTATAGTTACTACTACTAATACTTGTTCAAATACTCCAACTTTTGCTACGAAAACCGCGAGTATTACTACGATTTCTGATACTACTAATATTACTACCAATAATGCTACTTCTGCTAAGAAAATTACTCCTACTACTACAGCTACTAGTACTACTAATAATAATAGTAATAATAGTGATGCCACCACCACTGCTTCTAGTACATCTAAAACTACTACGCCAAATATTATTTCCATTTGTATTACTAATTCTGCTAATAGTTCTACTTTTACTACCCACTACTACTATTTATATTTCCACTCATACTATATTACTTCCACGAATACTCTTATTACTATTACTGTTACTACTACTACTACTAATACTTATACTGCCACAACTAGTACATCTACAACTAATATTGATAATTACAAAACCAGCACTACAAATATTTCGATCACTACTACTTCTTCTAATACTAATATTACTAATAGTGATATGGCCACCTCCTCCACCACTACCAGAACTCCAAATACTATTACTTCTAGTAATACTTCTGCTAATACTGCTACTACTTATAATAATGCTAATAATAATATTGAAACCAACTCGACCACTATCACTACTACTACTGTTGCTGTTGTTACTACTATTACTACTACTGCAAAACATTATACCAGCATATCATGCTATTGCTTCACTGCTGCGTGGTCATGAAAAAATCAGTTATTTTTAGTCTGTAAATAAACACTTGGTTGTCCCTGTCTAATTGGGATTGGTACTGTTTTTGTTTGAACTCTCTTTATTGTCCTGCCTGCTAGGAGGAAGTCTAACAGCGCTCTACTGCCAACAGTTTAGCCCAGTAATTAATTAAGTTAGCGAACTTTCACACGAACGGTGGGTTACAGTTGTGGATGTTTGTTTCCGCGTTAATAAAAGGCTTATTTTTGTTATTTGCATACTGTAGAAGAAAGCTCTGTCATTCAATTCAAGTTGACCCATTGTAGGTTATTTAAAGATAAATAATGAAATAAATGACAGACGATAGTTTTGCAGTGTTCGTCGACTGGTTAAATACAATGGGATTGGTGTGTATATCAAGCTCGTAAACTTGATTTAAATAGTTATTACAAAGCGCGCAATCAATGTTTGCTTAATTATATATATATATATATATATATATATATATATATATATATATATATATATATACATCTGTGTGTGTGTGTGTATGATAAAAGCTGCAAAATGTTGATATTCGTGACTGCATAGAAATTGTGCAACCGGTATTCCCAGTCAAATGCATTTTATGCGAGACTACTAGAGGTTAGAGCCGCCTCTATCTGATTTTCCATCACTTTTATATGAATCGCGATTTGATCCTCGCTAGTCAGTTTGCTGTCGGGCTGTCATGATGGTCAGTGTAGGTCGAAATGCGTCAGTGCGAGTGACTGACTTTAGTTTTGCTATGTTGTGTAACTAGTTAGATACAATGGGATCTGTTTTATAGCATGATTTAAATCAAATAATGCTAGTAGAGTAAAACAATTCTTAATTAACACCGACGTCTATATCAATCTATTAGTATCATCATGAGTTCATTTCGTCGCTAAGTACACACTTTTCAACACTTGGAGAATTGAGGTGCTAGACAAATCGCGCTTCAGAAACAGGAGGCGCTCGTTTTCGCTTTCCAGAATTATCATTATTTATACACTTTATTTAGACACTGACTTCAAGGAGGTTTTTATGCTTCGATGCTCGTTAGCAATACTTATGAAAACTGGCTGCTGCTTTTTGCTGATATCTTCTGAAAATTTTGTTTAGTTTTTACTTCTCTTCTCATATGCCTACCTGCTTCTGTCTTTTTATTATTTCTGTAACGTTTTAACAAATTAATTACTCTTTTTTTGAATGTGTGTGTCCTCGCTGGAAAGCTTTACAGCGAGAATAGTTTACGCCGAGCCGTCGAAACCTAAATGTGTTGACGACACTGTTCTGGTATTTTCGTATGATCGCCTATGTCTGGCGTGTGGCGCGGTGCCAAGACTATTCATATCACAACACGAACACGTTATCGGTCTTCGTGACACTGAAAGCGTGGCCAGCTTGCAGGCTCGACTGAAAGGTTGTCTTTCCTTTTAGTTTATTTCCAATTTCTTATCTTTCTTTGTTTCAGCACAAACTATTTAGCTCTGATTGATAAATTGATCATTTTTTTAATTTTTCACTGCAATGGCCAGACGCCGTGATAGTTAACAGTGACTCCGTGAACTTCTTCTATTAGAAAAGATTTCCATATCGTTTTTCAAACATACTATCTTGAATGTTGCCAAGTTGATCTAATCCGTTGAAGCCGATGACAATAACACAGATATCTGCCGTCTCTAGCACATAATGACGCTCCCAGCATGCGTATTTGGTTTACATCTATTGCTTAAATTCACATATTACCACCAAAGTTGGACACGTTCACTCATTTCGAGACAATTACTCGGTTACAGGTTGCGGCATTGAGTTCATCCAGATTATACGAAATCTTTATTCCTTCTAATTTGAAGCATTGAAAACGGAGGCTCTACATTCTGACTACTTTGCGCTCCTCATTGGCCTACCAGTCTGCCACTTTATCGAAAATCAAGGTTTCGACATCCACCTCGAAGTGAAATTGGGGGGTCGTCTTCATCGCTAATCACGTTGTTTGTAACGTGTGGTTAACTCTGACGAGTCACGCTTCAGAAACTGTAGGCGATCGTACTCCCATGACAGCATGAACGCTGCCAATATGTCATATCTGAGCATACAATTTGAAGAGGTTGATTCTCTTCTTCTGCATTAGGAGCAATAAGGCAAATTTGATAGTCATCTGCAACGTTTCAGACAGCCAATTCCATGCGAAGATTACGAGCCCGGGTGTGCGCCCTTTCGCCTGCAGCAGGTGTCGTGCGTTTGAGTGGTTTTAATAATCTCGTGCATTAAAAATTAATAAAATGTGGAAAATGCGACGCGAGTTGTTTTTTGTTAGCATTGTGTTAATGTTCTGAGAATGGAACGAGTAAAGACGTTTCGAAACGTAAGCACTAATTCGGAGAAACGTGGTACTACAGCATTTTTTATGGACAATACGGTTGGAAAACTGAAAAGTGACAAGGCCATTGAGAACCCATCAATCACGGAAACAAACACACTGTGCAGTTTGAAAAGTAATCGAATCAAGATTTTACCGACCTACGAGTGCCATCTATTGTCGTGCAATGGTCGATTGCGAAAGAAAATCATTTACTAGACGATTTAACAAACTAATCGCTACACGGATGACTAATACGAGACTAATGTTTTTACAACAATACTTCCGCTAAGCGTAAATGTAATGGGTAATCTCTCTTCACTCGAATATTCCAATATTTTTTCCTGCTCATTTAATAGTTGATCAGAGCGTTATGTAGGTAGAATAATCCAAGTCAAGAAAATCCAAGTAAATTTTAGACTAAACTCAGCAAAAGGAAGAACATTTTCGGAATATTCGACCACATTATTTAAAAAAATCCCACTTTAAGCCAAGTGGATTTCCAAGTGTTTATTGTAGCAAGATATGAGTTGAGCTGCGCATTGCCGAAGTAGATGGAGAAAACATCCTTTCCCTGTGGTTTATAGACAGAAATTTCGCACCGGCTGAATAAAATTTGGTGATTTATCTGGCCCGCAGCCATAGAAATTCCGGCCTGATGACTGACGGGCAGAAGCTAGTCAGTCCGGAAAGGTTAGCATGAACCTTTCTGGGTCTAAAGAGACATAGCCATCATCCAGTTTCATGTTATGCTTCGAGTATGGTCTAACTGCGCAGTGACTTTTTGTGTTAAATGTGTGGTCACGAAATGAGACCAAGCGTGCCAGACGCGTGGGGTAAGTTTCGGTTGCTGGAAGAAACTTTTGCCACTGGCTTCTAGGCGGATATTGTTCATCAGTCTTGGTTAGCAGATTATTCTATGAGAAGGAAAACTCCGAATACAAATCATCCTCACATATAACCATGAACGACTTATAGTTATATTAAAGTGAAACATTAGTCACGTTTGGCTTTTGTATGGCTTTGCATCATGATTTATCTACATGCAGTTATTCATGTATATATGTATATATTTTTGTGCGCATTTATATATATATATATTTACTTACTTTACTTTACTTTACTGCGGCTGACTCCTTTTGGAGGATAAGCCGGCTCCAATTTCATGGAGTTTCTTGGGAATTTGGTACAAGTGGTGTGTTTAAAGTATAAACTAAACATTACATCATAAAATGAATTACACAATAATTGATTGCGCGGATGGTGGTAAAAATTATTTAAATCAAGTTTGCGAGATTGGTGTTTACTTCAAGCTCACAAACTTGATTTAAATAATCATAAAATGAAAGCAATTTATTCAATACACCGGGTTCGTCCTTATTTTAACTCGTCAAGTACTGTGCAGAATTTTGTGTGGATGACACTCGAACTGGAACACAGTTGCTTCGTAGTCTAGGACTTCCCACTGCGCCTCTCGTGCCGCACAATACATGCAATTTAAAGTCATCTACCAACTTTATCGTTTTAGTTAGCCTTTTGAATATCTCAAGACCTGAAGTTTTAACTAGACACTCCCAATCTGCCATTATACAACTGACATCATGCCACTCGGGTAATTTATTTTGAATTGAAGTATAATCGCCACATTTTGGATATATATATATAATATATAAATATATATAAATATAAATATATATATATATAAATATAAATATATATATAAATATATATATATATATATAAATATAAATATATATATATATAAATATATATATATATATATATAAATATATATATATATATATATATATGCTATCAGATTTAGCGCAGCGGATAGAGTCCTCGACTCCGAAGTAAATATGTCTCCGTTAGAGCCCCATCCGCGGAAAGGTTTTTGACTACTAGACGACTTCTCATAAGAATGAAACCGGTTTACCGAATGAATTGCCTTCGCTACCCGGTGACATATGTAACTTATTCTGAAAAAATATATCGTTAAATGCTACACAATTTTTTTTAAATATGAGAAAAAAGAACCATAATCCATGGTATAAAATTTATTAATAAATCGTATTTCTACCAGTATTCACACTCATTATTCTGGATTAGTTTGTATTTTCGTTCTTCTAATCCTAACTGTACATTTTTCGTTGGAGGGATTTGATTACGATTAATGTACAGGTTGGATTGGATGAACGAATATACTAACGAATCCAGAAAAATGGCTGTAAATACTGGTAGAAATAAGATTTATTAATATGTGTTATTCCATGGGTTACGGTTCTTTTTTCTCATTTATCAATAAAGATATATATATATATATATATATATATATATATAATCGAAACCCTGCCTTTAAATTTCAAATCAATATAATTGTCGTAGGTGGCAGGGTAGTTGTTGTATAATGCGAGATCCGGGGTGGCTGTTTATAAATTTAGATCTTAAGGGATGCCATATTTATGGACGATGGAATCAGTAGTCATAGAATTTCTACGTCGGTGAGATAAAATCATTTGTTGATTCTATGGCATATCCCTTTTATCGTGTATTAACTAACTTGTTATTATATATACAAGACCTAAAACATGATTCATAGTACTCTTTCCATATAGAAAAAGAAAAAGAAATTTTATCAGATACAAGAACCGTTTCTTTCTCATATTCTTCTCAAGTATCTACAAATGAACATCTCTTTATATATATATATATATATATATATATTGAAATGCCGAACAAAATAGAAAAATGTCAACAGAGAGAGAGAGAGCGTGAAATAAGGAAACAACCAATCAAATGAGAATATGAGTAAGAAACAGTTCTTGTATATGATTATATTTTCCTTTTTCCTATGGAAAGGGTACTATGAATTTTATTAAGACTCGCATTCCAAAAGAATAAAACATGATTGCATATATGCTATCGCCTCACTTCTACGCATTCCTATTATATTTTTCATCGGATAATGTCAAGACTAATCTGAAAATATAATATCTGATGGTGTACCTGCTGTAGGCTAGATAATATATCTTATATTTCTGAATAGCCACTAAGCAAGGAATGTGTGCTGACTAACTTATATCCTGTTAGTCATACATAAACTTAATTGTTACAATTTACCGAATCTCCGATGCATAAATGATTAAATCAGGCTTCAGTTACCCTGGTGAGCGTTCGCTAATTGGTTATATTTTCAAAGAATGTGATATATTGACCTTGTGTGTGTGCCTTTATTCTGGTTTTGTTTTTCTTATGCATTGCTTCTACTTCAATCACTTTAGATACACGACGTCTCGTTATTGTTGGAAATGGTGGAATAGCTACGGAATTGGCGCATGAAATTGTAGGCTGCCAAATCGTGTGGGCGATCAAAGACAGCAGTATAAGTGCTCCGTTCATTGATTCTGCTGCGGCAAAGTTTTTGTTGAACACAGCGGCTGAGAGAAGAGTGCCATGTGATAATGGGACCCCAGATGCGGCCCCTGCCACATCGTCTCCTTCCTGTCCGCATAAAGATGGCCAAGGTTTGTGTTATTTTTCGGATCGAATCTTTATTGAGTCACACAATTACAGGTTAAATAATAGACACATTTTCGACTAAATGAAACTGTCGCCTGAAATTATTCATTGGTCTGTTAAACGCAAATGTTGCGCAGGGTTATTTGAAGAAGTGGCCGCTGCCTTTCCTTCTACCATGCCATCATGGATCGCCTTTGGCTCAAAACTAAAACAAATATTATCATACCCATTTTATCTTGTATTTAACAATATTTGTCATGTTTCGGTCTTTCTATTTTAATTTTTCGAAGATATATTTGGAGCCAAAATATCGCTTATCTTCCTAATTTCGATCTTTCACATCATGATTGACCAAAACGGAAACAATATGTAGAACAAGTAGTAATTTCTTCAGGATTACGCTGAAAAACTACGTTTGTTATTGTGAAATAAGGAATCGGCTGGAATCGCGCACTAAAATTTTAAAATGGAGTAAACTCGTTTAGACAGATTTATTTATATTTTTATGGTGTCTTTTAACATTAATAGCATTCATAAGGCAGGTTTTAATTACAATTAAAAAATCGTTGATTGCGCGGGTGGTGATAACGACTATTTAACTCATGTTCGTGAGCTTGATATAGACGCTAATCCAATTGTATTTAACCAGTCGCACAGCATAGCAAATAATTAGGTATTCATTATGTTTGTCGATAGAACTCTTTGTTGCTTGACATCAATATGTTCCAGCGTTCCTATATTCCTTGAATAAATATATATTTTGTTTTGGGCGTGAACTTAAATTAGAAGGATTTAATGAATTTACACGCACACTTACACCTATCCACGTGCATCTCATCATCGGATTAGTAGTTTTAACATTGCAGCGCGTTGTACTCCAATCTTAGAATTGATAGTGAGGGAATATAATGTTACCATCTATTACTCAGTTACTATCTTCAAATGAAGGCTAAATACTATTTTTTGAAATAATTTATTTTTAGGAAAATAACACCATTGCATAATTACAAGTGGTTTTCTATGTTTAAATAAATAAATTTATTTCGCAAATACTAATGAACAGAAATTAGTTTTTACAGCCATAACTTTTTTGGATTCAATTCGAACGATAGATTTAGTCCTGTTCATAGTTCGCGATTCATCAATTTTTTTGGAATGCGAGCCCTCATAAAATTTATAGTACACTTTACATGTACATAAATAAAAGAAATTTTATCAGATACAAGAACCGTTCCTGTCTCATATTCTTCTTAGGTATCTACAAATGAACATCTTCTTGTATATGAATTGAAAGTCGATGTTTACATTTTCCTATTTTGTTTGGAGATGTTCATTTTAGATACGTAAGAAGACTATAAGAAAGAAACCGTTTTTATATCTGATAAAGTTTAATCTATATTTTTTGCAGCAGCTGTGTGAGTGGTTTATTGTCAATTGACTATTGAGTTTTGAAATTATGAGTGAGTGACTATATGCGGGATGGTTTGATCCTCGTTATATAACTAAGTAATGGCTCATATATGTTTATTCTTCGTTTTGTAAACAATAAACCAATTTATATATTTTTTTGCGCAATCATGTATGACTTTATAATTGCATGAAATTATTAAGGAAGTGTTGCAATTAGTTCCTCCATGCACATGATCATTCAAATGTATGAAGTTGAACTCTTCTATTCCTTGTCTACAACACACACCCTTAACCTCATATATATATATATATATATATATATATATATATATATATATATAATCGACGATATGGGTTAGCATATACAAAACTTAACACTGCGGTACCTCTGCTATTAATTTTGCCCTCCAAATTTCGAATTAATATTCGTTCGAAAGTAGCGTTCCACCTTGTTCATACAGATATATTTTCAAGGACCAAGACTGATGCAGGTATCCAAGAAAGCTTATCCTTGAAGTGTTTAGCCCACCTACAAAGACGAAATTTTTTCATTTATCAGATTATTGTTGCAAGAATTTATTGTTTTCTTGTCGTTTAATTTTTTGGGGCCGGTTACGCGAATAAGTCGGAACAAACATTGAATACTATCTGATGCGATTACGCTTTCCATTTCTTCAGCGATTTTGGTTCAAAAAGATTAACTGTCTACTTTTAGATTGTGCTTAATTCAATAGTTTATACCTCTACGAGTATTATTGTGAACCAAGATATCAGGAAATTGGCACCTAGTTTCGAGAATCTCTACAGACTTTTCGGACAGTGATTGATCCTGTTAGAGCCCACGACGCCAGAAACAATCGTATTAGCGTTTTACATAGCATATTTTATAATCGTCCAAAGTAAGTCAGAATATTCATCATCAAGACCAGATAACATCGATTGTATAATATTTTCATATTTTATTGTAAAAACGGCTATTCAAGTTTGCCTGCATGAGATTTGTTCCTATTAAGCTTTTTTGAAGATGTGAGAGCAATTATACAACGGATGAGAGCGAAGTCCGAGTCTACTTAGGTGTTTCAATGCGTACGCCATCTATAACTAATTACTACATGATCTATTTTAATCCGCAGTTGTCCGGGGGCAGAAGACGCCACGTGACGCAATTCTCTACGCTACGCCTGAAGATTGTGCTACTTCATCACAATCTATGCTCCGCGCAGCTATTCTATTGTCATTTATCAATATATTTTTGGATTCAGCTTAAAGTTTAAATGCCACCATGATGAAATTCTCTGTTGACAAAGTGGCCAACTCGAAAATTTACGTCATCCATAATCAAAATTTTATCTGCACTTTTTGCTGTACTTAGGAGAGTACTAATTTCAGAGAAGACAACGTCCTATCCGCAATTGAAAAAGCCTGTTGATTATTTTTTTGGCATTGATTTTAGTAGACGTCTCTAAGCGTGCCACACAAATTCGATTGTGTACTGGAATCAATTCAGTTAGAGAAGCTTCGGCTCGTGAGCTAATAACGCGTAGGTAAAGATGGTGCATCCAGTCTGTAATACACGAAGAATCCTGCATTTTATAGACGGATACGTATCTTCACTGTTTAATTGATCTTAAATACGCGCTAAAGTTTCTTGTTGCCCATTTGATTCAATATGTAAAAGTCAAACCTAGACTTAATGAACGGCGATTTGCTTTAACTATATTCGATATTTTTAAAGGGATCAGCTAATTTAACTGCAATATAATTTTGGATTTCCAATCCCGGATAGTTTTATCATTATTGCCGAAAATACATAAATAGTGATTTCATTTAGCTTTAGCTCGCATTCTCTTATAAAACCAATTCTTTGACAAAAGTGTAAAGTTTAGCTATTGGTGTATTCAAAACTCGTTAAATGACATCTATATATGTATCACTCACTTTCCGGAAACAGGACAATGTTACCGATTAAATAAGCTAGTGACGACAATTCCTTACTTTAATACTAATTTTTTATTTGGTTTCTTTTTAAAATGAATCACACAGGTAATAACAATACAGCCTGTTGGAGAATGCGTTATACTTTGGAAGAATCGGAAAATGATCCTATCCAGAATGATTTTATGCTAGAGCAGGGAAACGCTACACTCAGTCATCCGAAAAACGAACGAGATTTGTGTCTTATCACAACAGCCCAGTTGAGCAGTTGTGCCGAATCTGTCGGGGCTAATTGTACTGTAAGAGGTAAGGAAGAAGACGCAATTTGTTTTCAGCATGAAAAAGACGACACGACAATCAGCAATGAGCAAACCAACGTCCAATCAATTGAAGAACAAAATTCGGGGAAAATGTATCGCGTCAAAGGTTCCGCACTTGGACCGGATTGGGCACAAGGTAAAAAGTTGCGCGCTTGCCTCCAAGAGACAATGGAGAAACTGCCGATTCATCAACGACTCAAGGTCCCAATCTGAATGAATTTATACATTGTTTAGATTAATTTTATGTATACTACCTGTGGTAAAAGATCTTTTTTATGCTTGATTGAGAAAATATCAACTAATCATGCCTATTCTGCTCTAGCTTATATAAGACTGGCATTGTTTGGGCTTCGTGACAAGATCTTGACGACATAGGAAGTATGGAGCAGAAATTTGAGTTAAGCAAAATTTATCATCGCCACTTTGTTATCGCGACTTTATTGGATGGCTAGAGCCGCAGAGGTGGCGAACCAGAAATCTAGTTTAATAAAATAAACAAATTAAAATGGTTGTGCGGATAGTGATAAGATTTGTTTAAATCAAGTTTGCGATCTTGATATAAATACCTTTCCCTGTAAGTACATATATTAATTCAGTAATAGCTGATCAATTTATAGTGTAGAAAACGCACGTCATCTAGTTTCATTCTTTTGGGTAACCCATCGCGTACTGTCCAGAGTTGGCTGTGCACAGGGATCGAATCTGGGCACGACTGCTTCGGAATCTGTTCTGGACAATAGGCGATAAATTATCAATAAGGACGAAGCCGGTCTACTGGATAGATTGTCTTTTCTACACTACAATGCTTAATTTATACTGACAAAATTATGTACATAATGGAACAAGTGTTTATGTCAAGATCGCAACCTTGATTTCAATAACAATAACCTAGTTGCCAGATGAAATTATTAGCGAGGTCGGTAACTTGACCATGCTGCATCAAACCGTCACTAAAGAAGAGTTTAGTGGTAAACAGAGTTCCGTGGAAAAGATTGGTTAATTCTGCCTTATCGTTATAGGCTGTGCTGAAACCCGCCGTGCGGCACATCTAGTACTCCGTTTGTTTATCTATCCATGTTATGACCAACAGTGCAGTTATGGATTGCTAAATTTGAACGTCCTCTTATCTGTCTGTGCATGTATATGTCTGCCATTTAAACTATGTTTAATGTTACAAAAGATCGAAATGTATTATTGCGCGGGTGGTAAATTTCATTCGGACTTGTGAATTAAATTAAACACTAATCCCTTATAGATTTACATTTTCTACTGATCTGCATTTCGCTATATCTGTATTAGCATTTTTCTTGTATTCTTTTATCATTGTGTCGTTGTCGTTTTTATTTTGCTGTTAAAAGTTTCCTACTGCTCAACATTTCTTAGTACATATCGATAAAGTTTTAGCTAGGATCACATCACTGTAAATGATGAAATAAATAATAGTTCCATGTTGCATCAGTAAAAAATACAGGTTAACCGTGGTCGTCATATCCATTGAATCATGCGGGGTGGACTGGTGAAGTCATTTTGATCTTTTTTACTTTCTTCTTCTCTAACAAACAGCATTTCTCTTTAAGACGCTAATAAAAAATGTAATTCGCATTACTACACTGGGCCTAATTTCATATTAACAAATATTAGTAACAAATCCAAGTCTATGTACCCACTGATATGTGTACTATTTGCACACGGACACTGAAACTTGAGAAATACTGTCATGTTTTGCGCCAGGTGGCAATTAACTGTTTCAGTAATATTGTACAGTTAAAGTGATTATATATCGATTATTTGCAGATGGCGGGTCCGTATAAAGATTTGTTCTTCGAAGAATACTGATTTAACTACTTATTACTGTCTCTTTATACACGCTTTCCTGCGCAAAGCCAGGCCATCAGGTTAATTAAATATTTTGTCGGTCAAATACTGCCGACAATGTATTTTCACTAAACCAGGTCGCCTTATCTACTGTCATACAAGATGGAGAGTGAAGCCAATTCAATATATTATATTTTCTTATTCTCTAACAAACATTATTTCTCCTTTATATACTAATAAAATGTAAATTCTGTTTACTACAATGGACCTAATTTCACATTTCCAAATATAGAACTTAATAAGGGTAAATCACCTGTAACAAGACCTAGATTATTGTCCACGTATATGTAGACTGCACACACCCTAAAACTTTAGAAATATTGTATTTTTCCGCTACGTGGACACTACCAGCGATCATTTGGAAATGAGGTACAGATTTCGTGTTTGTATAAAGTTTGCCGGTCTTTCTAGGGCACATGTCAGCTTGGGCCACGTTCTCGTCTGTTTTAAATTCCCGGAAATTTAATTAAAAACGTGTATCAAATAGATATTAAAAAACTCAGACAACCCGCCGTTGAACAGAAATGTTAAGCTTCTCTAAAATTTTAAATTATTTGAACTCACTTTAACATCGCTAGTTGCAAACATTTCAATGGAAATGTCAACATCGATTCTCTGTGACTTTATATAAAATTGATATCCGGATTCATGTTTTAAGCTTTCCATTTCCACCACAATAGTATCTTGACATGCACTCGGCGCAGAATATCCGAATTGCTATATTTGAGTGAACTACGCGGAAGAGCTTTTATTGTCCTTATCATAAAAAGTAGAGCTTCTATTTGATGTTGAGTACTTCCGTAATTCGATGTTGTTTCTATAGGAAGGTGTATAGTACTGTCCACAGCTGATGTACTTAGGTATGGTCTAGAAAATTCTGTCCTGAGATTAAATTTTTTAAATGCTATTTTGACAATCTATTGTTCTTTATTCTAAAGGCTGCCAATACAAGGCAAGCCTTAGATCAGGCCAACAGAATCAATCCAGATAAATAAATTCATATTAGAAGTAGATAAAAAGAGCATTCATCCGTTTCTCAGGGTCTCTACTCGGAGGCATGGACGGCAGCTTCATAAGTTCAATTCATCGAAAATCCTTGTTCATGAGAAAATATATTCATCACAACAGCTGAGTTCCAAAATACTACCAGTGGTACCTTATAGATGACGTATTTGAAGGAGTTAATAAGATTTTCTGTAAGTACAAAATCGAGGAAGGGTTAGAGTATCTGACTCAGATCTTACAAATATGCATCAATCCGGACAACCTGGTTGATGTTAGTATGAGACCTTACCCAGCTTGCGTATAAAAATTATCTACCTATACCTATATTTCCGAGGAGACCTATGAACGTCAATAATCGCATCACGATAACGTACTGTCCTAATGTTGAGGTAAACGTGATATTTAACACACAGTGGATACAGTTATTCTATGCTACATATAAACTGCATTCTTTTCCGAATCACATAATGTTTACAACTTAAAATATTCGTGCGGCCGTAGGTGCATCGTGTGAACCGAGACGCTGCTAACCAATAAAAGTGTTCAACGCCTGTTGAAGAGATTGATCCAGAGAGATGTGGCTCCATCTACGAAATCAGCAATTTCTGATATTTTGTTTCACATAACGTTTAGCCAGTATACATAGAAGTTTCCGGTCTGACGATCGGTTGGGCCTAATTGATCGTGTCGGTTCTAACTGGATAGAGAAATTAGCTCGTTTCATGTGAATCCTCAGATTAGCTTTGGCTACGCAATTACAATTGGTGTTAAATGAGAGCAAGTTTACCGGACGCCAAGATTAATTTTTAGCTGCTGTAGTTAGCTTTGGCTACGGGCGCCGGGCAGATAGTGCTGGTCAGACTTGGTTGGAAAACTATCTAACAGATTAACGATAAAACAACAATATCTGCTGGGTTGTGCAGTGGGTCTTAGTGTAATCAAGCTATTGTAAACATGCTTTTTCAATTTTTCCTCTTTTCCTTTATATTTTTCCTCTTCTTAATCCAACCAAAACGTACTCATAGATGCTATGAATTTGGTGGCTGTTGATCAACTCACCGTGCCAAGTGTCATATTGCCAAATATCAAAAAAATGTTCAAGAAAATCGCCTTTTTAGATTGTTTTTGGCAGCTCATTTTATTTGCAAGTAAAACAAATTAATTAGCAAGTATGTATTAGGTGTTGCGAACCTAGTAACAAATTAGTTCAGTTGTGACCAGAAGGATAAACTAAAGGCAGCATGAACGGAAAGTATAATCTCATGCACATTCGTTTCGTGCTTACTGGCGACTCATCGGTAGGAGCCGGTATTACGCCCTTTAACCACTATATGTTTGGGTGAGGAATGTGGGATAATAGGACGATCCATTCCTCACCCAAATATATAGTGGTTAAAGGGCGTAAAACCGGCTCCTACTGATGAGTCGCCAGTAAGCACAAAATGAATTTGCATGAGATTATACTTTCCGTTAATGCTGTCTTTGGTTTATCCTTCTGGTCATAACTGAACTAATTTCTTACTAGGTTCGCAACACATAATACATATTTGCATATATATTAGTTCACGACAACAAACAGTAGTTAACTGTAAATTAATTTGCAGACAGCTTTATCATGCACGTTGGTGAATTAAGAAATTGATGTGTTACGTATCTGAAACCGGAATCCAGGATCATTTGTGTATTCCAGAACAGAGTTCATCATCATGATCTGCTAGTTATTGGCTTCGAACATTTAATATGTGTCGCGTGTGTTTTCGCTTTTGCAATAAGAAATTGGGCAGGAACTTGTCATAGAAAGCTAACGTCGTCTCATTTTACAAAATTACGTTTAACTAAAATTGAATTGGCAGCCGTAGGTATTTTGTCATATAATAGCCTAGGGTACTGCTTTGATGGCCTTTCTCAGGCTAGTGTATGCAAAGAAACAGTATTCGGTATTTACTTCAGTTTTTGTCCGTTGGTTTCACAGTGTATAGGCAGACATACCATTGACACGACTTGATGAAGTCGAGCACAAACAGATGACCGTGCCATCATGAGCAATGACCGAGAAGTCCAAATGTCTCTTTACAACTTGCGGGAATCGTGACAAAAACGTGATTTAGGGTCATACACGAGTAATTCACGATTCATAACTTCACTGAATAACGGAAAATACACACTGCCAGGGCATTGTAGTTTAGTGAGTTCTACAGCTTAATAATTTATTTAGAGAATATCAGCGGTTTCGTTTATCGGATTTGAAATTTGTTAGCTCTTTAGTGGTACTTCGACAAATAAAAAATTTATTGAAGAACACTGTACTCAATCTTTCGCTTTTTCTGTTGGATTCTGAAATCGTATCAATAATTTCCATTTTCATTGTTGTCCATTGGTGTATTTATTAAAATAACTTTAATTATCGTTGGTTGGTTTTTAGCTAGCTAGTTGGATTGGCATTTTTGCTCAGTAGCCGGATTATTTCTGCTGTAAACATTAAGATTTTATCGTACAAATTTGTTTTTTATTTAGTTATTTTGGGACAAGTTTGTTATAATTAGAATTTTTACCCTTGCTAGTCCGCATTTTTCGATAACATTTTATTTAAATGACACTTGTCTTTTCGCGATGCCGTCACTCTTCGATTTGTTTCCACAATCGACTATAGCGGAACAATTGATAGCATTACTGCAGGTTTACACATTCGTATAAAAGATTTTACCATCCAATTGCCCCACATTCCTCGCCCAAATATATAGTGAGCATAGGGCGTAATACTGGCTGCTACTGATGAGTCGCCAGTAAGCACAAAACGAATGTGTACATAAGAATATACTTCCCGTTAGTACGGATTTTATTTTTTTCCTTTGGGCATACTTGAACTATTTTTTACTAGGTGCGCAACACGTAATAAACAATTTCATATATATTAGCTCTCCACGGGAAACAGTATCTGACTGATAGAACTCGTAGGTCGGTAAAATCTTGAGTCCATTAATCATGGAGACATCGACGCTATTGGCCTGGAAATGTAAAGGAATCCTGATTTTATCTTATTTGGCATCTTTCTTTTAAAAGAATATTTTGTTCTCCTTTCATTTGCTCCATTAGGATGCCGTTATTGTCTTTAAGCACGATATCGTCATTTCGTTTTAAATCTTAATTTGTGTTGTAAAATGTAACATTGAAAGTTTGTAGTTTTGATCTACCTTTATCTTGATCACCTCATGACATTATTATTATTGTCTTTTCCATCTAAACTGTTCACGCAATCCTACAGATAAATTCGGCCTTATATTCTAGCCACTTTTTCATCTTGTCCTTTCATTATATTTAAATTTTTAAATATTTGCTTGCATGTAATTAGGCTACTCTCATTTGACTAATGCAATTTGATCAACCATTCGTGGTTATCAATTTGCTTAGCGATTGTGAGCAGTTCTTTTATGGCTTATCGATTTGAAGTGTTGTTCTTAGTTAAAACCAGATTTAAATCCTTACATTATTTGGATTTATGTGATTTTCCGAACCGTTTGGGGTTAACCTCATATTGAGCATTTATGAGTAGTTATTTGGTACCATATACTAAGACATCAACTGAATGACATTTATCTCAGCCTGGTACTACATTTTTTAAATATTTAAATGACGAACTAAAAAGTATCAGGAGTGAAAATAACTGATAAACCTCAATTTAGAGTTTACGCGATAAGAGAAGAATTCCTATTCAAAAAAAAATATTTGAAGCTCTTATATGAGCGCATGTAGAAACCGAGCGTATTTAATATTTTTTTTACTTTGAGAATTTCGACTTTATGTTGCTCATGCAAGCGTAGGTCGTTTAACGGTTATTTCTTCTAGTAATAAGTACGTTTGCTGTTTATTCTTTCTGAGTGATAATACTTCGTGTAGAAAGGAGCCTATAGATATTTCCACTGCAATGCTAAATCTCGACGTGACATCAACTGATTCTCCATATGTTCTAGTAATGTAGTTGCGATTACATATTACAATGCGTTGGCTTCGTTCTAAGTTCGTTAAATCAAGATTGCGAGCTTGAAGTAAACACCGTCCCATTTTATTTAACCAGTCTTCGAACAACGTAGCAAAAACAAAATTAGATATGCGGCTCTCACCTCTAATAGTCTCGCATACATTTTACTTGACTGGAAATGTCGGCTGCAAAATTTCAATGCAATCCCATGTATGCGAGACGATCAGAGGTGAGAAGCACACATCTAATTTTGCTTTCCATATTTGTGCAGTGCGGATCGATCCTCGCTAGTCAGTTTGCCATCGTACTCTGATGATGATGATCATGGAAGGTCGAAACGCGTCAGTGCGTGCGACTGGCGGTAGTTTTGCTATGTTGTCGACGACCGGTTAAATAAAATTGGATTTGTGTTTACTTCAAGCACGTCAACTTGACAAAACGAATTGTCACCACTACACGCGCAATCAATTATTGTTTAGTTCCTTCTAAGTTTACAATATTACCAAACCATCGAGTGGCAGGCTAGATCAAATATAAATATTTGATCATGAGTTGCATTCTGCTTTATGTTCACTTCTTCTCACTTTCATCGGTTGCACAGCTTCACCTACGTGCACATATTCATAATCAACATCTGAAATTTACAAAATTTTAGATGTCTCTAAAGATTTAATTTCCTTTAACTATGCTAGATCCACTCCTTCGTCAATCATTCTCTTTTTACAGTGCTTTGTTTCAAATCATCATTATCCTTATTATTATTCTTTGGTGAGTGCGAGCCTTAATAATATTCATAGTATCGTTGTCATGTGCAAAAATAAAGAATTTGTTTCAAATACTCATATTCTTCTCAAGTATCTACAAATGAATATATATATATATATATATATATATATATATATATATATATATATATATTATTATATATATAGAAAGACAAACCAAAACGGCAAATTTAAACTCTGAGAGTGTGAAATAATAGATTCAATCAATTGCGTGCATCACCTCCAGTTCAAGCTCAATGCTCGAATATAATTTTTCTGTTTGCATAAATCCGGCTGCTAAATGTTTATCCATAGAGCTTCGTACGTATCTAGCTCATTTCTGTTATTGTATTTATTAATTATTTAAACGCAACGCCTGGAGAACATAATTTCGTGGATTTAACGATATGTTGCGCAGTTGCAATCGTGTATTCACTTATGATGTGAAGCAGGTATTTAAGTTGCAATATTCTTTTATTCGATTAATTAGCCGTCTGATTGATCGGCCTACGTAATTTGATCGACACTTTATTCAGTTATATTGGTAAATTGTATTTTAGGTCTACATTAACGGCTGTTTCTTTTTAATTTCCGGTTAATGCATTTGTCCACCTTAAATAACATTCGTAGTTTATCTGCATTAAATGCGCTTGGTAATGCGGATTCAACTTTCTTCTATGCTGTGCGGGAAACAGAATCCTCCAAAAATAGAATGTTCATGTGAATTGCTTTCTTTTCTAATCCATATATGTCTGTTTCTTTAGATTTTTCCTTTTAATAATTGTCTCAATCAAGTATCTAGGATAACAATTAGATATTCGATATTTTGTTGCCTTAGTTCATTTGTCACCTTTTGAATTTTGACTGATGCATCTCTTAATTCTTGAAAAATAGCCTCGAGTTTTTGATAATTTATATTGAAAAGGTACATGAAAAGTGTACTGTAAGTCTAATTAAGACTCTCATTACAAAAGAATTTTTCATAATACTAGATGTACTAGTGACGTTTAAATGCAGAGTGCGAAGAACGTTATTTTTGTAATAAAAGTATATATCAGTATATTAGTCAATTACGGTTCCCAGGGGATTTGGTGCCCAGCTTGAGCAAGTCTAAACAACGCGTCAATCGAAGAAATCTTATAAGGTTGGTGTTTTCTAAGTATTTTTGCAAGAATGTGATATCTAATGTTTCTGCCAGCTGTTTTGACAAAAGGCAAAACAAGAATATTGAAGAAGTTAGTAAATGGTAAAAAACACGAGTTTCGTGTGATTTAATACCGATTGATATTGATGAACGTGTGCTTAACCTATCGCAAATACAAATCGATCAGCTAACTATGGAGGCAGTATTGATGGGCCGAAATTATGGAATTTTTCCTTTAGATCAGAGCGATATGGATTTTGAGGCACCACTTGAATAACTATTTGAACGGAAAGCCGACATATAACTTGCAATCATTGATTATAAAAACTGGTTTAATACTACTTTAGTTGATCAGAATTTACATCTGAAATCGTTCAAATGTGCAGAACAGCATACATTGAGAAAGCAACGATGAAATGCGCTCAAAGATATTAGCAGGAATGCGATTCGCGGCTTTTTTTCAAGAATTGACAGATTAATTTTAAGAAATGTTTCTATCTTGATATAAAAACATGAACCATTATGTACATACATTGTGGGTAAGGCGGTTCATCTAGTAGACCGGCTTCGTCCTTATTTTGAACTCATCACGTACTGTGCAGAATTAGCCGAGGACAGGGCTCGAACCTGGGCACTTCTGCTTCGGAATTTGTTGCTCTAACCACTGAGCCACTTTGCCGCACACTACACAAAATTTGCGGTTATATCCTAACTAATGTTTCAAGGTTAGTTTTTCCTTTAAGTGAAGCCTATATGACTTTTTAGTCCTAAAGTTCTATCTAATCATCCAAAATCTTTCATTATAGAACATACACCAAACTATATAGAGGTATTGAATTAACCATTTATATATTTAAATGAACATTGGTTGCGCGCGTGGTGATAACAGTTACTTTAATCAAGGTTGCGATCTTGATTTAAACACCTGACCCTATATGTACAAAACATTTGTCAAAATAAACTAAGCATTGTGTAATTGTATAATCTTTCAACAGTTTTACTAACCTAAATCCCTCCATAACCTTTTGCTCAGAGGATGAGTTTAGGTAAACCGGGAATTGAGGATTAATGAAATATGATTAAAACGAAGATTTTGCTGGTCCTTCTACGGGTCGGAAAAAAGTCAAGGCATAACGGATAGGCTAATCCTCAGGGTTTGCCTATATTTATTCCATAAATGTCAATTTAGATTGGAGTAGATATATGTATGTATAGGTTGTCATGTGTGTGGGAGGATGTGGGTATTGTACAAGAGGTATTAAGTCCGGATATTGGGTCAGACGAAAAATTACTTTAGGAAGAAAGATAAATATAAATAGATCTATCTTGAATGAGGACATCACATTTGCCACAAGTTGATTTTTCTGTGAGCATAATGTAAACCCTTAAAATAGGATTATAAATGAAGTCCAGAAATTTGGGAAAAATCGTAAAAGACCGCTTCACGCAGAATTTCAGAAAAACTAATTGTTGACGACTTCAACCTGACGGTACAAGTGAAATCCCATCAATCAAGGCCAACGACAATCTGTGCACCTAGAAACGTAACGGAATCAAGATTTAACCGATCTACGAGTGCTATTAATTGTCCCGCAATGTTAAATTTCGTAATAAATTCCACGATAACAGCGCTGCGCAAGGAATAACAACATTTAGTCTGTCTAATATCTAATGTTTATCCTAGACAATTTAATGAGTCTGTTATTATAAGGAAAAACCAATAGAAACAAACGTATTTTGGACCAGAAAAGAAATCGATTTACCTGAACATTCCATTTAAAGGGGTGTGCTGTTTCCCGCATATCATTAAATACTTACTAAGTACAATAAAAGAAAAAACATATTCGGGCATTGATTTTGAACTAGAGGTGATGCACACAATTGATTGGTTGCTCTCTTTACTCTCTCCATGTTTACATTTTCTGTCATTTTTTACCTTTAAAAAAATATATACACGTACATTGGTCGATACTTGTGAAGAATATGGAGACAATTTTTCTTCTATTTGATTGAATTTCTTTTTATTATTGCACATGGTTAGGATACGATGAAATAATGTTATTATTAATATTACTATTATTATTGATATTATTGGTACTACTATCATTTTTATTATTATTATAAATCTTCTTAATATTATTGCTATCATTATTATTTTAAATTTTATTATTGTTTTGAAATTTTTTATGCATTTTATTATTATTATCATTACTTTTACCAGTGTTATTATTTTCATTATATTTTTTTTTAATTTTTATTATTATTGCGATTATTACTGTTATTATTTGTTTTTGTTGCTATTATTTATATTATTTTTATTGTTTGTTTTTTTATTATTAATGTTGTTATAATAATTGTTATTATTTGTGTTATTATTACTAGTAATAGTAGGATTAGTAGTATTAGTAATTTTTATATATATATATATTTATTTATATATTTATTTTTTTGTTTTTATTGTTTCGATGAATAACTATTTTTAAACGTTATTGTATTTCTGCTTGCGATGATGTCGATGATGATGATTGTGTCAACTGGAACGAATGGTCGTTGTTACATCACATTTAAAGCTAAGAAAGATTGATATTACAATTCATAACTGCGTGAATGTACCTTCTTGGTGGTTTTTATCGTAGGTTTTAGGCGGAATCAATATCATTTCTTTCAACGATACCTGAAATAAATTTGACTCCTATGCCTCTATATCTGTATCCAGAAATGGAAAGTTCATTAATAAAATTGTTAAACATAACCTAATCGCCAAGTCAAATAGTTTTTAGCGTCGCCACGCCGAATTTTTACTGAGTTTAGCCATTGCAACGAAATTTCTTCAACTCATTAGTGTCTAATCCTATAGAGAATTCTATAGGAAGCAGATCCATACGAATTACCGACACTAGTTGCTTTGATAGTTTCTAAGTTATTTCTCTAAAGACATTCAATCAAAGACTGACTGATATTTAATTTCGTTGGTTTGCATTATGAAGTCCGAAACCTTCCTCAAAGGGATTATAGTGAAGAGATTTTGTTGTGCTGCTTTATAGGCTTAGGTTCTCTTCAAATCCATCTCACAGCGTACAAGATCTTTCCGTTATAATTAAACGAACATTGGTTGCGCGGGTGGTGATAACAATTATTATAATCAAGGTTGCGGTCTTAATATAAACACCTGACCCATTAATTACTTACATATGCCAGTATAAACTAAGAATAGTATAGTGTAGAAAAGGCAATTCATCCAATAGACCGGTTTCCCAATAAGGACGAAACCGGTCTACTGGATGAGTTGCCTTTTCTACAATATACAATTGTTTCCGTTATGTTGGTCATCAACGGAAATTCGTTAAAAGAATCATCTATGCCTCAAAGAATTGTACTCCCGCGAAGAAATACAGGCTTTTATTTAGCCTCAATACTAGTTATTATATGAGCCCCAGTTATTTAAAAAATTCTACCTTGAGATGACAGCCATTTTGAGTTAACCTCTCGGAAAATTGCATAAAATGACGCTGGTCAAAAGGGCATACCTTTTGTTGTACCGTAATACCGTTGGCATGTCACATCCATCGACGGTTAAGTCTATATTAGCTAAAAAGCTTTGTGGATTGGAACTGAAAAAAATATAGAGCATTCATTAACCTGATATTGTTGTTTTTCAATCATTTCCAATAGTAATGGATTGCTGCGCAGAAGTAATGAATTTTAGTAAGAATCTTATTTATTACCTGAATCCCAGTCGATTCTAGATTCGACTCGGAGAAGGCGACCAATTTGGGCTACGTTTTTGGCATATTCCACGAAATCATGTGCATTCATTTTCACAATCAACTACGTTGCAGCACGTCAGGTTCATGGTTAAAGAGAAGGCTGATTTGGCCTAGATAAATGTCCGAACTTAACAACCCATATGATCGAGGCCTTTCTATCCTCAACTTAGCAATTTCACTTAGCCAAATATATTAAACGGCACGGCGACACCAAAAGTAGAACTTTCGCTTTGGTTTTGCCTTGTCGTATCCTATATCATATCTAATGGTGAAATTTTCTACGCGTCTATGAAGAGTAGGAATACGAGATATCTGCACGACTAAATGTCATATCGCATAAAGTTTGTATATAAGAACTTTGTTACACACCATATAGCTATATTGCTACAAAGTGACATTTGGATTTATGGGAACCAGTCAGGTGTCAAAATTCACATATGCGGTCGAAATTCTGTTACATCTGTTGATTGTGCACGGACGATCTTCATTTTTACGCACTAAATATTTTCTGTTTTTATACCTCTGCTCGCCTGAGTGCACAAATGAAATAGCCGCTTTACTGAACAAGATAGCCGATTATGCACATGACGTTTTTTAGTTTACTTGCCAAATATGAGCGAGTGATAAGAGGGCAGAACCACTGCGTGAATGTTTCTGTTAGGTTGGTAAAAATTATAAAGAAGAAAATAGTGATGTGAGGAATTAAAAAACGATATAAACGTTATTAGTGTGTATTTGCAGCACATTCGCATAAAATAAAGCAAGCTAGTTTAATCGTTATTTCATAATTCACTTTTATACAGCAAAATTTGGTTCATATGTTTGAATCGTTGTTTGTGTATGAAACATCAGAATTTGGGTTATTGAGGTTTGAATTTTATCAGATAATTCTGTATATAGTAGTGCATTGTCTCTTCTGCTGTACGATATTAGATAACAGTGCAATTATTTAGGTCATGCAGCACCAATGTGTATTAAGTACGACTCTTCGATGTTACTTTAATTTACGTTAGTTTGTTCTCTCTAGTGAGGGTAGTGCAACTGCTTTTCACAATTTCAGGCTAATTGTGCATAAACCAAGATTTCGGTATCATTATTGCGCTATTTCTCTTGTCTCTTGTTAACGAACTTGATTTATCTATTTATTGCCGGTTTTTGTTTTCTCGGTTAAATATTTGCTCCATTCTATGTGTGTACCTTTCATCTATCTCCTGACTAGATTGTATACAACGTTCAGGTGCGAAACATCCTCACGTCTGATGCAGTTACGGGCTCGAGCCTCCACGAGACTGAATGGGCCACTGCTACAAATTCCGCGTCCGGCCTAGTCAATTTCGGCTTGGGTCTCGACCAGCGTCCTTGGCCCGTCTACGTTGAGTTGACGAATGGCGATGTATATGGAGCTGATCTTGTTATTAGCGCCACAGGCGTTGAACCCCATTTTTGCTTTACAGCGTCGTGCAGTACTCACCGGGCTGATAATGTTGATGATGACATTAATAGTGAAAAAAGAATTGGAGGGTTGCATAATGACCGAGGGCATTTAGCACCTGATTGGAAGACCTTCAGTCAGACGGACAATTTGTCGGAATGGACGTTTGTTGTGCCCAAGGGCACGCTTCATCTCGGAAGACAGACACAGCTATGTCACACTGATAATAAGAACATGCCTGACACTTCTCAAAAGCCTATTAATGTAAGCATTCATAAATGCATAGTATCTTTTTCATGGGCAAAAAGAAAAGAAACTTTAGCAGATAAAAGAACCTTTTCTTTCCTTTATTTTTCTAAAGTATCTATAAATCAACATCTCATTATATATAAATTGAAAAACCAAACAAAATAGAAAAATGTAAACATAGAAATAAAGGAACAGCAAATCACATTCAGTTCAACCTCAATTCCAATACATGCTTCTTCTGCTTGCATATTTCCGGCGGAAGTTTTTTTTATCCATAAAGCTTCGCATGTGTCTAATCCCTTTCAGTTTTTGCACCTAGTAATTATTTTGAATTCTAAGTCTGTTGAACATACGTGTGAAGTTCCAAAGATGTGTTGTGCAATTGTATAACTGTATTCACCATTCGATTTAAGACAGGCGTTCAAGTTGCAAAGCTCTTTTATTAGAGTTATTAACCGTCTGGTCGATCAGCTTATGTAAGTTGATCGGTGACTTGCGCATGTATAATGGTAAATAATATTTGATGTCGACATAAACGGCTATTTCTCTTTAGCTGCTCGTAAAGGCTATCAATTAATTCTTTTATTTTATTACTTAATTTTGTTTCTGAAATGTATCAAAGACCCGAAAAATTGAGACATACATTACCAAATATGGATTTCTTAAACGTAAAAAATGCAAATGATAAAAAATTGTCCATCTAATGAAAAATCGATTCCTTAGATTAAAGGTCAGTGTTTAGGTGAACTTGACTCAAGATATTTAAATCATGTCGCCTATAGTTTTTTGATAAACCTGTAAAGTACGCCGCTGTTAAGAAACGCCTAAAGTCCGACTAGGAGGGAATCCTATATCATCTCCATCACCGAGTAATCATGACTGCGAGCTGGATTTTCTCACACGACATTTTGTGTTCTGGAAATGCTGCCTCGCAACCACCAATGATTTATCCATTTCGTCACAATGCAAGAACGTTAAATTAGAAGAATACGCTCGGCTTTTAATTGTGTTCTCGGAATTTTGAGGTCTGGTTAGTATGTGTATATTTATTTAGATAACACACAGAAAAGAGGCAAACACCATTATAACCAGGTCAGCTTCAAGGCAAGGCAGAATCGGCAATTGAGTTTCTTTGTCTTTTTTGCTGTATCGCGTCGTAAACACAACCAAATCTCGTAGCTAACTGTGCCCAATTAAGAAAAGAGAGAGTTACAAGAATGAATCTGAAAGATATGTGCAACAAGATCGCCCCTGAGCTCGACTCGATGTCATATCGCGCAGGTTTCCTAACCAATAACTATTATGCGTACGTGAACCCCATCCTGGCAGACGAGCGAGTCTTATACTACCCACTTTGAATGTAGTTGACTTTAGTTGTTTCGGCCATGTCAAAATCTGTCCATCTTGTTTCTTGCACCTATCTGGCGCTTAGGGAGACAATAATGGTCTACTTAGATAGGCATACGACAAACGTGACCGAGCTATCGCAGTTGATGGTGCCTTATTTGGTTGCCTGACGAGGAGAACTTCTCGGCCGATCTAAAAATAAGTCTACGGATGCCAGTGTTCGTTATTCGTTTTTTTTTGTAACCTACATGTGCTATGCTTCTCAAACAATTATGGTTGAATACTTGTTAGCATCTAAAATCATCAACTGTATGGGGCCAAGCGTATAAAAAAACTGCACGTACCGTTGTATTATACACACGACCTTTAAGACAGAGCGAAATAATCACGTTCTTCCATAAATGGCGAAGATTGGAGAAAGTTACTCTATCTTTTTCGATTCGCATTTTCATCTTGTCTGTCATATTGCTCGAGTTATTTATAAAGCTACCAAGGTATGTAAACCTGTCAATTATACCCAGATCTTTACAATGTAGCCGCAGAATTAGAGTGAGTGGTTGGTGATTCTGTATAAGTATCTAACATATGGTGGGTGCGAATTTCATATCCAAAAATGGAACAACATATGCTACTTTCTTTAAGGTGGCCTATGCAGAATTTCTGGTTTCGAATAATAATACAATAACGTCTGCATAGTCAAGGTTGACTAATCTACTACTAAACGTATGGAATAGTATTGTTTATAAAAGTACCTATTAAAAAAATTAAACAAAAATGGGGAAGGTGGACAGCCTTGGCGAACGCTAATGCTGGTAGTAAGGATTTGCTAATTCGGTGTAGACTTCAGCGAGACCAGAAGTGTTTGTGTAAAAAGCGCGTACAATCTTTACGGGTACAGTATGAATTCTTTATAGCCTGTGTTATTCATGATTATATGGTGACAGTAAATAACTCTCGGACGCCCATTCCTAGTGGGGATGTTGTGTATTCAGAGTTTTCCTTCTCTTAGACAGTCTGTCAAACAAGGTTCTTGTGCACTACCTGGCCAGATGCCAGTGACCAAAGTTTCCTTAAGTAGTCTCGTCCAGCACACTTTCTCTCATTCCGTTACTACCAACTTAAAACCAAGTGTTATTGCGTAGTTAAACCAAACTCGAGGCTTCACATGAGACGTGATGATGGCTTTATCCTATTAGACACGGCGAGTTTCATACTACCATTATTGAGCTGACTAGCTAGTATTCACCGTTCGTCAGGCCGGAATCTTCTAAGGCTATGAGCAATAGTTGGAATCTAAGGTTGAACTTGATGCTAATTGGCTCGACCTGACTGTAACACTGACAAAATCTAGTTATTTTATCACAGAAAATGTCATAAAGTGCACAGTTTCGATTTCGTAGCAGATGAGTTGCAAGTGGTTGATGCAAATCCCCAATAGCTAAAATACTGAAGGAAGTTATTTGTTGCGAACCTAGATTAATTGAAATTACCTGAACATTTGTTTCGTGAAATGCAACTGATGAAGGCCTACGGAAAGTTAGGCCGAAATATATTGTCAAATAAAAATTACTGGAACAATGAAAGCTGCGTTTGCCAAAACGCAAATCAGATAAGCTAAAATACTGGTCGAGAAAATTCTGGCAAGTACTGGACGAATACGCAATCAAGAAGAAACCGGTCTACCTGTTGAATTGTACTTGCTATCTTATTCAGTAATAAATGTATACTGATAACATGAATAGAATCAAATCCTGTCATTATATTGTGGTTCATTTTATATATATATATTTATGTATATATATATATATATATATATATATATATATATATATATATATATATATATATATATATATCGAACTAAATAACACTTACAATCTTCCATTTTCGTACATCCTAGGTTTTCATTTTATTATGTGGGTGGCAATTAGTCTGACTCGGTTTTTATTTCATTTCTTGTTCTGGCTGATTAGTAAGTGCATATGCGTGTGTCTATATGAGTTTCTGTTTGTGTGTGGAGGTCTTTCTCGCTGTATTGCAAATTGATGTCTGAGATCTGGTCATTGGTGTATTGATGCATTGAGAGCTAATAAACTGTTCGGATTGTTTGCTATTACGTATCAAAATGGTTTTCCTCGAGTATCGTCTTTCGTTTCGTCTTGTTCCTCAATTTTTTAATATGCAGAGTGTACGGATTGCAGTGTTGAATGTTCATATTGTTTTGAAATTTCTATATCTTTTAACTGTTTTTTCTTCTTCAGTTTGTTGCTGGGATAACAGATGCTCAGAAATAGTTGTAATTTTCAATTTGGGTGAACTTTAGCATAAATTGATATCCATCAGGTTGGTATCATGTACCGACTCGGAAACCATAGTGTTAGTATCCGGTACTCATCGATTTCAAAAAAGGTATCAGTTACTAACACAATAGCCATAGTGTTAGTATCCTTTACAGACTCGGTTTATATATTATATAGTGTGAGTTAGCATTGAAGTCGCATTGTCGTTGACTTTAGATTATGTTAGCTTCACTATTACAGGTTTATACATTCGTCTAGGAGATTGTACCGTCCTATTATTCCACATTCTTCTACCAAATATATAGTGGTTAAAGGGCGTAATACCGGCTCCTACTGATGAGTCGCCAGTAAGCACGAAACGAATGTGCATGAGATTATACTTTCCGTTCATGCTGCCTTTGGTTTATCCTTCTGGTCACAACTGAACTAATTTGTTACTAGGTTCGCAACACCTAATACATACTTGCATATATATTAGTTCTCCGCAACAAACAGTATTTTATCCGATCGAATGTCAGTTGAGTTTGATCTAATGGGAGTTCAGGTTTGCTTGGATGCTAGTTAATTGTTTTTGGGTTGTGTGATTCATGGCTAGTCGATTAAAGTATCATGTTGGTGAAACTTTTGAATATTTAGGCCTGTTGCGTGTTGTTTTATAAAAAGAATTTCAGATATATCTAATAACTTTTCTGAAATTGCTTTTCGTAGAATAGAGAAATTTGTTACATTGATTGGGTGACCCGTTACAAATATACAATCGGAGATACCTGATTTTCCTGACGGTGCCAAGCCTTTTTAATCAATATTTTGGTTCATTTCGCTGCATTCCGTTAAGCAATTGCTTTTTCATACATCCAATATATATGCTACCGCACACACATGGGAATTTGTAGACTAGGGATGATTTGGAGAGAGATTTTTTAGCATCCAACATCATGATTTTTTGTGTTCTAAATGTGATATTAACTTTTACTGGAAACTTCTAATTGGTGATTCTATATTTTGCCAAGTGATATATATATATATATATATATATATATTTTATATATATGTATATATGTACATTTCATATACATCATTTTATATATGTGTATTCCTGTATCTTATAAGGATGATGATGCTGTGATTGACGAGGATAAAGCTGAGGATGATGATAAATGTGTTTGGGATGTTGACGATAATAGTAGTGGCATGTTGGTAGGGTAGTGATAGTAGTAGTGGTGAATGCATGTTAGTGATTTATTTATGGTGTATACAGCCACGCAATACTGTACTTCTAGTTGATGTGCTCTTTTGCTTCATGAGGCCATTCTTCGTGGCGCTTCTCCTCGGTTAGATTTTATCATACTAAATAGTCCAATGACTTTATTGTAGACTCACATAGTTTGAACCTAATTAGGAATTGGAGACCTAGTATAATTTTACATCCCAAACATAAATGTGAGGACTAATTTTGACGACATGCGACAATGGAGCATCTGCAAGACATGTCAAGGTAATGCTGTTTAGAACGATGATGACAGTGACTCGTGGTTAACTGACTGAGCATGAATATTAATCTATTGAGAATCTTTCGTTTAACTGGTCTTTTCATTTTATTCAAATCATAAATCAAATCTCTGAGTAAGTTAGATTCTATATTGCTTAAAAATTATTGTTTGCAGATCTTATTTGTTTATTCTGTCTTGCAATCGTTTCAATACATTTTTATCTGTGTGCCTATTTCGTTTGCTATCAATATACAACTTACTGTTTTGGATGGCAGTTAAATTACCCGTTAGAAGACAAACTTTTTGTGTGCTCAGATGATTCATCAAAATCTGCGTCTCTGTCAAACTCTGCTGGACAGATTGCTCCTGAAAAGTGTTCGACATTCATTTGTCCCGGGGGCCTTCTAGTCGATGAAGAAATGCGCACTAGCCGGAGTGAGGTGTATGCTGTGGGAGACTGTGCCACGATGGATGCTCCGAATCCTCCACACTTCTTTCAAATGCGTCTTTGGGCACAGGCTCGTAGAATGGCTTTCCAGGTATGTTGAGATATTTTGTGGCTCGGACTAAATTGTTACTTGACCTTTCAATATCACTACCTGAATTAAAATTACATACATATCTTCCTACGTCTCCCGCTCGGCATAATCCCATTGTTTATGCCAATAAAGTCCAATTCACTAGGTTTACGCGCCGAAATCAGTTTGCTGCTAAATTCCAGCAAATCATTCCTAATTCAATTGTCTATGAGCTTGTCAAGGTATAGTGTCATAAGACAAGCCGAGATTTTCTTAGGCTTCTCCTTCATAGCGTTCGCAATATCACCATTTACCCCAGAATCCAAACTTCTGGCTAGTCTGCAGAAGCTTGCTTTAGCTTGTCAACTTTGGAAAACTCGTCAGATAAAGCGATCCGGCTCATACTTTGCCACATCAATAGGTTGGATGTCGCGTGCGATTTCTATTTCGTGTTGTTGTTGCAGCGTTAAACTCATTACCGCTCTAACTTTTTCGTATGTTTGTCTGACTTATAGTTATTTATAAAGCGGCAAGTTCTGGCCAGTACGTGATGAGTTCCCAGTAAGGACGAAACCGGTCTACTGGATGAATTGCCTTTGCTACACTATACAATTCTTAGTTTATACTGACATATGTAAGTAATTAATGGGTCAGGTGTTTATATCAAGACCGCAACCTTGATTATAATGATTGTTATCACCACCCGCGCAACCAATGTTCGTTTAATTATATAAATGTTCATTTCAATACCACTTCCCCATGTAATGTGGTGTCTGTTCAGTAATGACAGATTGGGCATGGTTAGTTGGAACTTTGGGTCTAAATGGATGCCATATGAGCTCCACCTAAAGGAAAAATTGACTAACCAAGTTACATTAGTTAGTATATAACTGAAAATTGTGTGTAGTGTAGTGTGCGGCAGGATGGCTCAGTGGTTATAGAACCAGATTCTGAAGCAGACGTGCCCAGGTTCGAGCTCTGTCCGCGGCAAATTCTGGCCAGTACTTGATGAGTTCCCAATAAGGACGAAACCGGTCTACTGGATGAATTGCCTTTTCTACACTATACAATTCTTAGTTTATACTGACATATGTAAGTAATTAATGGGTCAGGTGTTTATATCAATCAAGACCGCAACCTTGATTATAATAAAATGCAAGATACCAACTAAATATTTGTTTCAAAAAATGAAGATTTGATCTAGAATTGGTAGGCCTTTGCTGGAAGCTTACAGAAATGTGACTTGGACTAGGCGTGCATGTGAATAATGGAGATTGAAGAATCCTTATTTGAAGCAAAACATTTTGTTTTGTATATGGAAATATAAAATAATTGCTAAAAGCCATAGTCTCTCCAGTATTTATCTTGAGTGAAATACCTGACTCAATGTATAGAACATTATTGAAAACCATGAGCATATTGAGTTATAACACAATTTGCATTATTCACTTGAAGAAGCCAGGCAAATTCTGGTAAAATTGCGTAACTCGCTAATGGGGTAAATAAAAAGAAAGTGAGAACACGCACGCACGCCCTATTAATCACAATGTTTAGTTTTGGCATAAATTTAAATTCTATTCAACTGTGGAAAGAGACTGCTACTACTCTGAGCTTTTGCTATTCTCTAAAGTTCACAAAATAATGTAGTGTATTAACTAAGCGTAGGGTAGAAAGCTGCGCGTATTCGCGCATACATGGCTGTATATTTTTTTCTGCTTCAACTAGTTTTCATAATAGCTATGCAGAATGTGTTCTTCTATTGACGCTGAATAATGTAATAACGTGGTCTAACGTTTCCTTTTAATGATTCTTCGTAGACCACTATACAGTGAAACAAATATTACAGTTTAGCTGAGTATTGGCCAAAAATATCCTTTTATTACTTTTGTTGTTTTATGCTTAAAATAACAAATTGTTTCTCAATTTCTTTTATTTCTACAATGAATTTTTGTACTTAAAATCGCTGATGTAATACAGCTGTCCTTTCACGTATTCTCCTATTTAGTTTTCTTTACTTTCAAAGCTGAATTTATATATCTTTGTGTACCTTTTTTTAATTTGTAATTTTTTTCTATCTAAACATAATTTTTCATATCTCGTCTCCAATAAAACCAGGTAAACTTGAATAAAATTCAATTTTGATATAATTTATTTACATTCAACATAACCACTGAAAATATCGATCCCATATTGCATCAGCCGTCGTGCATGATAAATCAAGTCGATTTATCTGCTTAGTATTTCAGGGTGATTATGAAAAATGAATGAAAAAGGCTCCTAAATTTTCAGTTGTGTTCAAGCCGAATTCCTTAACATGCTTCTTCTTCTCCTAAAAAAAAAAAAAACTATATTTATCTTGTAGATACTACAATTAAAGTTAAGATTGATGAAATCACTGAAATCAAAGTTGTTTTACATAATAACGAAAATTTTAAAGGTAGATAACCAGTTAAAACAGTGGTTCAAAGATACAGATATGTGAAACTAACAGAGAGGACGACAAAACATGAAACACAGAAGAGTGGAAGATTGACAAGTAAAAGTAGAAGCAAGGGGAACTTGCTTTGCTATTTAACTGTTAATTATTGCATTTTTGCCATAGTAACAGACTGCTTTTGTTGAACGTTTACTATATATTGTGAATTATTGTCTGAAAATTTAATATTCAAAGGATATATAAACAGACGTTTTCGTGTGATAAGTATTCGAAGTTCATGCTATAACCACGCCTACTTTGATGTACTATATCTTCTGATTAACCAATGGTAGATGTGGCAGTTGAACTCCGGCAACAACTTGTGCTATTAACGGATGAGGTAGCAGAAATTCAATCGCCTATGTATCGCCTGGATGATGAGAATACTAAATTGAGGAACGAAGAGATCAACATCTCTCCACTGAAAAATTAGAATAACAATAGCGTTCGCCTACTATTGTTTGAGAGAGGCGATCCACTAGCATACTTTCGGCAATGCTGGCCCGCAAATTTTAAAATTATATTAAGGCCGGTGGAAGTTGAGTAGTGTAGTACATTATCAATAGTTGTCGCGAAGCAAACCGGTGAATGCACGTAGCAGTACGTTCGTTAATTGATCTGTCTTCAGCAGTTAGTTTATAACTACCAACGCGCGTGATCCATCACGAAGCTTGTGCCTTGATGATGATGTAACAATATCGCTGCTGCTCAATTCCAGACACTTGAATGACATGATTAACGTCTTCCAGTAACGAGTGGAAATAATCTCAATTGTAAGAGTAAAACAACTATCAATTAATGCCTATTTCATCAGCCGTAGGTCGTTTGTAATTAAGTGTAAAAAAGAAAAGAAGATGTAATATATCCGATCCTAAGTGTATTGGAGGTAGGCCTCTCGTAATCAAGGGGGATACAGGCTCTGCGATTCTCTGATGCATTTAACACTCTGGTCGCACAAAGGTCAGAGTCGACCGCAAGACCGGCTTATTGGTTAGGCAGAGACAAGTTCCAGCATCATGGACAGACCAGCAAAAATTACCAGGCGAATAGGATAGTGCCCTTTTCTATCGTTCAAAAAGACATGAGTAAATCTCCATAAGCCACAGGTTGGTCGGTACGAGCAATGGTGACCAACACCGAACCGAACGAAGAAGCTGACCTACTGAGTCCCTAGTATTATCTTGACAGAGTATGTATAGTCTGTGCGTATAAAAATTCGATGTCAACTATAAATGTAAGATTTTTTATGTGGCCTTTTTGGATTTAAAGTAACCACATCAAATCCGCTTGAAGATAGATATAGGACAGGTAGGTTAAAAGTGTCGCGTTCATGGTCTGTATCAACGATGCGTGCATGCGACTTTCAATTATATCAAGTGTCGGGAGTGAAAATTAGGGCGTGTGAATTGTGGAAGTCTGTGATGAGAATAAACTAGTATGAATACTCGTGGCAATTAGTAGTAGCTGATTCGATAAATCAAATTTTAGGTTTGGACTTTGTCAGTGCGTATGTCAACAAAATACATATAGTATTCGCCTTCGCAAACATTTTCAGTGCAAAGGCCGAAGACCAGGTGAGAGTGCTGCAAAGTTTTGGAGAGTAGACGGCACCCAACTGATGGGTGGACATTCTGGAGACCTATTCGGCATTACTCCAACCGTCTGACAGCGCAGAGCGTGGTCCAGCAGTGTCATGGATTCAGCTATAGCTGGAGCTAAAAGGTGGGTAGAAACCGTCGCGACTGTATAGACCTCGACACAGTGGCTGCCGGTAGGCACAGCAGGCACACCGAAAATGATAGAAGAGGGGTTGCTCGAACCGTCTATATATATTTTTTTGGGCAGCGAAGAAGGATAGATTGTTGCGGCTCCTCGCAGATTTCCCTCAGTTAAATGTAATCACGACGCCTAACCCTTATCCTTTGTCTTTGCTAAAAGATATGTTCTTGCATATTGATCAGAGGAAGTAGTTTTCAGTACTTCATCTCAAGGAAGGATTTCGGAAAATTAGTATGCACCCGGATAATCAATGGAAGTTGGATGTGCAGGCACTGCAAGGGTTTTGCCATTTCAAGTGTGTGCTATAGATTCTAAAACTTAAAGATTTTTTCTAATGTATGATGGATCAATTTTTGGCAGTTTTACTGGGCGCAGAAGCATAGGAGGTTGGTGATGAAGTCTGTTTCAAGCGGCGTGCATAAATGCACATTGCACTGGCGTTTGCACTTTAGTCTCAATAAGACACAAATCGGCGAATCAGTCTGGTTTCTCGGCCACACCGTTTCCGCCGACGGAGGTTGGTCAGTCGACTCAATTGTGAAGCCGATCAAGGAGTGCCCGAGGCCTGGTGCAAGAAAACATTCGGTGATTCCTCTGCATGATGAACTTCTACAAGTCGTGCTGGGCCGAAACTGCCACGATGCGGAAACCGTTGTCGTAATTAACTAGTGTCATGGTGCCGTTCCGCTAAACGAGGTGGCAACACTTGACAAATTTAAGAGTAAACTTGTGGATGCAACGTTAATGGCATTTCCGGTTGGTCCAACTTCAATCGTTAATAACGCACCAGACATTGGCATCGGGAAAGTGCTGCAGGCTTATGTTAAATCTGCACAAAACGTCATTTGCACGTTATCTTAAGTACAACGCGACTGAAATGTAATTTCTGGGGAGTGCGATAGGCATTGACCGAATTTCGGAACTGCAACATTTGAGGCCCTACACACATATACAGACAATAAAGCATTATTGTATTGGTGGTCACTGGGCATTTATAAGCCTCGCGAAAATCAAGCAGTCGAGGAACTGTCTGAGTATGAACTAACAATCCACCACAAGCGCGACGATGGCTATGGCGCCGGTTGTATTGAGTTGAATCCATACGGTGTGGAAATCTCCCATGTTGAGCACTAGTTAGGCCCAGCACAAAGACCAAATGTGCCACTGTTTTTTGGAGCGAGTGCAGTAGGGCGAGTCGTTTCCTAAGCCGTTCTGGATGCTTTCCGAAAATGGTGGGCATATTTGTATGCAAAGGTAGTGAAGCTTTGCAGAAGTATGTGCCCGTATTTTGAGGCTGAAATCGTCCAGTTTTGTCATCAGACATCAGATCACCCTTGCGCCGATAGGCTGTCTGAAACATTGCTGATTCGGCTGTTCTGGAATGGCATGAAGAAGGAAATTCAAATGCATTGCCAGCAATACATCGTATGCATATATGTAAGCCGCAACTAATTGAGAAGGTCAAACGGTTGGCGTTCAATGATACTCAAAAGAATCAATTTCTATACATCTATTTAAGGATTTAATGGGGTCATTGTCACACTATGAACACACGTGAAAAAGAAAATTACACGACAGGGAGAGTTTGTGCCTTTGGCCAACATAAAGACGTTGCGCTGCATTCAAGGGGTGATGGATCAGTTGTTTGAGTGCTTTTACGGCAATTGTCACGGATCAAGGAATGCAGTTTTCGTTAGTTGAATTTAAACACGATTTAATTACGTGGAAGTGGATTATGTGTGATTAGCAATCCGCGTTGGTCAGTGGGGAGATAGTGATTTCATCATTCCTTGATGTAATGATCACGTCAACTGGTCGACTTAGGCGAGCAAAGTTATGCTGCCTTCTCTCTTAACAATACGAGTTGCTATCAGAGTTCTGCTACCACATCCCGTACTAATAAATTCGAAGACATTATCGAGCAATGTATGGCTCTTTATAACTGGAACATAATGCAAATCACACAAAAAGTTTTTTTTATTTATTCGTCTCATATCAATCTTACCTACCATAATTCTCAATAGTTGTAAAGAAAATTACTACATAGATTTCGCATGGGCAAATTCAATATTTATTTGTTTAGCAGGCAAATTCGTCACATACAGATTTTGGTATGCATGCCGGAAGTTTACATACCATTTTAAGTATCTCTCTTTCCTTCTCTCCCTAAGCCATTCTAGTCATCTGTGGGAAATAAATGACCACAAAATATATACATATAGTCCGTTGTTCAAATAAGATCTATTTGCACAGTATATAATGCTTATAATATTATGATAAAAAGAAAGCATAAATAATTACTAGCTAGTTTCTCGGCCAAATAATCAATGAGGAAGCAAAATTTATTAAGATTTGTCGCCTGCAAGAGTAATATGTAAAGTATACACAGGCAGAAGTTTTAGTGTGATGGGCGTTATATGTTCCACGTATAATTATTTATCATGGATGGATGTATTAGATGAACTCCAGCAGTAACTCGTGTTATTAAGCGATGAGGCAGTAGAGCTTCGCCCGCCTATATATATATATATATATATATATATATATACATATATATATATATATATATATCAAACGAGTTAGCAAGCTTTATCATAGAAATATAATCTTTGGCTTGCTGAAACATTTCCTTGATAGCGCTCCAGATGCTGTTTGGTACGTTATCGGCTTTAGCAACAGGTACACCAGCAGAAGCATAGTCGCCCAGCAAGGCATTTTTCATAATTGTATCTATTTTCAATGCACGCATATTTGAACGCAGTACTGACTGCGTAATTTAAATCTGATTCTAGCAGATAGAATACTAAGGTCGGATTCATTAATTGAGCCCGTACAACGCCCATAATACGCCCTCTCATCCAGGTAGAAGGCAACCAACGACTTATTATTAGAACGTGATCTATCCGAGTACAATTAAATACCACAATACCATTTGAATTTGTCAGGTCGCTGCACCCTATTGGAATATGCCGCTTTTTGTGCTGGAAAATTGAGTTCACAACATCCAGGTTAAGGCTAAGTGCAAGACTGGAGAGCGTGACGCCTTTCTCAGAGCTAGTTTAAGCCGGAGTTCATCTTCCTACAGCTTGATTTCCCGAAGTTTATACATAGTTCGGCGTTGAATTCAATGGCAATCATTAAGATGTCGGAACACCGCTCAAAGCCAGGGGCTAAATCTGATAACTGTAATAAATCATTCTTTTATCAACAGAATGGTTGAGAGTTAGCTCCGTAGACGTGTACGATTCCCAAGACCAACGCCTGCAGAGCCTAGCATACTTAAGCTAAGCAGAAGTTTTTAGCTCCCCAGTCAAGTGTGTTGTCGCTGTAGCACTGGAATGAAGAAGGCGACACAATACTTGGATGGATTACACTAGCATTGGTATGGTATAAGTATCGCTTTCTCCTGTAAGTTAGACCCGAATATAACATTTTGGTGTACTAAAAGCTATTCTGGTCTCCTGCAAACGAGCAATGTGAATTCCGCGATTGTGCAGTTTGGAAGCCGCAAAAGATTGTTTAGATCGAGAGACAAGAGCCTTCACATTCCGTAAACCGTCTGTGCGTTTTAAAAGTTCACTAGGTCCAGCAAAGGCTGCTTCAAATCCACTGCGCGTATTCTGGCGCGCGGTTTGCTCAAGTATAAATAAGTTAATGTCGCCATTCTCCTTCCTCCTAATTATTTGTGGAACTCGTGCATGTTAACACGACTTTTTATGACCAATACCGCCGGAACAGAGCCACCCAGCAGGCATTAACCAACCTCTGATTTGAGGCTTTAAGTTAGATGGCCGGATGCACATTACCTGCTCATCGGTTTACTTTCAGAGCGTTCCGTCTCTTAAAAGGTCCTCTGAACGAGCATATCGAGCACCATCTGTCAACAATAACTTATATTTTCAAAAGGCGCTATAAATGGACTTCGCTTCTTCTGTTTGTGAAAGCATTCACGACATGTGCAGAGCAGGAGCTGGAATTTGGTTAACGGAGGCCATTTGACACGTTACCTGTAGGTGTAATGACAGTGTCTGGAAAGCAACCTCATTACTTCTGTGAGAACTTTGTGTGTCAAGATATAAAGGCGAAGCTGTGATTTATCCTTTACCTGCACAACTAAATAATATTGTAGCACAAATCATTGTCAACAGATTGATGGATGATTTTACACTAAAGGATAAAATAGTGTTTGCAGATCGGGTTGATATTTCGTTCTTGTTCTATTATTATTTATTTCGTTACCAACGTCTAGCATGATTAATTTTGTGAACCAGTCTGTTATTACTGTTAGCAATCTCGGATATATAAATGCATATATGTTAGTTCGTCGTGACCTAGCACATATAACTGTTATATTTTCAACTAAGTGATAGGACAATTATCATGAAGATTGGATATGTAATACAGTTCAGAGCTAATGCTGAGAGTACAGGCGGACAGATTGATAGTTATTCGCTATTACTCGAATAATTATATAATTGGTTTAGTGCGTAGTGTCGAATTCGACTGATTAGTTGCCAGTAAGCACGAAAAACATGCGTGCATAAAGATTAGACGTATTTTGATAGCTGACTGGGTCCTATGTGAACTAACCATGTCTAATAAACTCGCATATTAGTACTGCATTTCAATACCACCGGTCTACTGGACGAATTGCCTTATCTATACTATACAATTCTTGGTTTATACTGACAAATGCAGTAGGTCAGGGTCAGTTGTTATATATCAAGATCGGAACCTTGCCCCACTGTAATTGTTATCACCACCCGAGCAACCAATGTTCGTTTAATTATGTAAATGTTCATTTCAATACCATTTCCCCATGTAATGTGGTGTCTGTTCAGTAATGACAGATTGGGCATGGTTAGTTGGAACTTTGGGTCTAAATGGATGCCATATGAGCTCCACCTAAAGGGAAAATTGACTAACCAAGTTACATTAGTTAGTATATAACTGAAAATTGTGTGTAGTGTAGTGTGCGGCAGGATGGCTCAGTGGTTATAGAACCAGATTCTGAAGCAGACGTGCCCAGGTTCGAGCTCTGTCCGCGGCAAATTCTGGCCAGTACGTGATGAGTTACCAATAAGAACGAAACCGGTCCACTGGATGGTTTTTCGGCACTATACAATACATAGTTGATACTGACAAATGTATGTACATAATGGGCCAGGTTTTTATATCAAGATTGCAACCCTGATGAAGGTTAATTTAATACTTCTTAGGAATGTCAAAATAAGGAAAAACTGGTCTGGTATGCGAATATAATTTTTTATCTCATTCAATTGTTATTTTTTATCGACAATAAATATATATTAAGTTGATTAATCGTTGTATGCCGTTTTACAACATGACTCGCGTTTCCTTTTATTGCATATTTTTGTTTTGTTTTTCATCACCAATTTACAAGGCTGCAAAGTGCATGTATGCGCACAGTCAAGGTGAGCAAAATGTTCCGAGTGACTTTTCTTTTGAACTTTTCACACATGTGACGCGGTTCTTTGGCTTCAAAGTTGTGCTCCTGGGGCTATTCAATGGACAAGGTCTCGATCTGACACATCACGACACTTATCTGTTGGTCAGACACACTCCTGGTGAGGAGTTTATCAAATGCGTAATGCACCGTGGTCGTATGCAAGGAGCTGTACTCATCGGAGACACTGATCTTGAAGAGACTCTGGAGAATCTCATTCTGAATCAGATTGATCTGACAGATTTTGAGGATAATCTTCTAAATCCGTGTATTGATATCGAAGACTTTTTTGACTGAGAATGATTGACATTTCTTTATACAATTAGTCTACCAATAACTGACATGTATTAGGATGAAATGGAGATTACTTTTTTGTATTTCACGTTTTTTCCCGATTGATAATTTGGCCTTCTGGTTGACTAATATTATGGCAGATTGAGGCAGTATCAAAAAAGTATCGCCTTTTTTATTTCATCCATAATATTCATTGGATGCAAAAATCAGTTTGAGCTCCAATTCGTCTATTTTATCATGAATTTCCTATTTTTCATAACATAATCCTCATATTCTGTTTTAAAGTCAAATGAATTTGTAAAACATACTCCATTGTGCACAACAGGGATCGCAGACTGAATGGATTTAATATTCTTAATTGATTTTTATTACTTTTTATGCATAATACTTAATCTAGTTTCATTCTCTGTATCTTTGTAAATGATCAGACCGATTTCCGTATTGACTGACGCACAGGCAAGCTAATTGCATTAGAGGCGATTAGATCTTTCTTTGTCACCCTCAACACATGGAAACAAACCTGTTAATGTAGATTAAGCTGGGATCTGTTTAATCATGAATAGGTCCGCGTTCTGAGGCGCGGCTCGGCCTGAAAAGTCCAACATATATAGGTTGAACATGACAAAGTTTAATTAATTTTTGACGAAATATATAATTTACACAATTAGCCTCAACCTTTTTCTTTATCAGGTGATAGAGAATTTAATGCTTATGTTATCATATACATTATACTCCGATTTTGGAACTCATTGTATGATGTCCATTTAGCAGATAAGTGAATGCAGCCGATTTTCATACGGCTTCTATTTGGAACTCACTATGTTCAAATTGTCTATCATGAAATTGGCTAATTAAGCGCACTACTAGAATAGAGCTGTTTTTCATATTGTTCGTACTAGAAACTCCAATTACACACACTGTACAACAAGCGAGCGGCTGGACAAGCTAGGTTAAGGATTGCAGTTGTTCCTTGTATGGCTTCTAATTCGACCGTCCTACGTTAAATTGGTCTAGCAATATATCAACTAATTAAACGCACTGAACGAATACAGCCGTTGTACATTCTGCTCGTACAAGTAACTCGGCAAACACACACTGTATAACAAGCGAGCGGCTGGAAAATCCAAGTAAAGGAATGCAGTTGTTGCTTGTATGGCTTCTAATTCGACCGTCCTACGTGAAATGGGTCTAGCAAAATATCAACTAATTAAATGCAATGAGCGAATACAGCCGTTGTACATTCTGCTTTTACTTGTAGCTCACTACGCACACATGTTTATAGGTGGTTGTGTGCGCGGAGGGGGACAAGGCTGTTTTTTTGTATACATTTGAGTATTAGAGACTAGGTATGAAGACCGGATATTAGGAAGACAATTAAAAATACATTTGGATTTAAAATAAATATAAATATATCTGTCTTGAATGAGGATACCACATTTGCCACAAGTTGTTTTATTCCTGTGCGTATTGTGTCGACCCTGAAGATGAACCTGGAAATTCGGGTTCGAAAATTTGGAAAAAGAACAATGGAAAATCTTGTTCCAACGTCATTTTCAGACAATCAGCTAATTGATGGCTTAAAGAAGAAGGGACAAGTGAGAACCTATCAATTGAGGCCAAAAATTACATCATCTGAAAATGGACCTATGAGTGCTACCAATTGTCCCGCACAAGAAAAATGCGGTCAAATCCACAACAAGAAGGACAGCACTGAGCACAAAAATGTATTTAAATAAAAAATACTGATACTTTGTCTGAATGAGTTTCATGTATTGACTTCCATGGGTCTTTGCTACATGTTGATATACAATCCAACGATACTTGTGGCACATGCTGCAGAAAATAAACTTGTTGCCTGTATTTGAGTTGTACACTCTTCATCCCTTTCAGATGATTTTATGTATTTAGGACTTCAAGAGCTGAACAGCCCAACTTAATCGGCTGCACCATTCAGAGGAATGAGCAGAGTGCAATGGATCTCTGAAGGCCATTTTCTAGTTAGTCTAAGATAATGACCAAAGAAGTGTACGACATACCATTAATTCTAGATATTTTTCTTTCGCCGCCATTTTCCTATCAGCATAGCAATTTAAGAGGTGCTTACCACCACTTCTTTGTCGATCGTTGGGCTTTTGTTTACGAACGTAATTTTTGAGACCCATGTTCATTCTGCTAATGCTTATTAACCGGATGAATATGCAATAAGGCTCAGAAAAAGGTATTCAAAACCGAACGCTCAAATATCGACAAAGACTTGGATGTATGAAACTGCAGGTATGCCAGGCTGATCTGCAAAATATCAGCGGGAAATCATTTTTTGTGATAAACTGAGCCAAAAGATAACTTTAAAAGCGTGTAATGGGCAATCGATTTACGATACCATATGACCTATAAAACTATTAACTTGGTTCCACTTTTAGTTGCTAGCATAATAGCCAACAAGTCTACTTACTAAACAAATTACTGAAATCTACTTCAAATAATTTATACAATATTCGTCTTTTGGCCATAGTCTTGTTAATAAATAAATTTCTTATATTTAAAAGTGTTTATTGTTGGCTCTAACATCCATTTTTTGCACAGGCTGATTGCTTTTTTCCACATCTGTATTCTTTCTTCATATTTAGACTTCGGCTGATTTTTGCCATTTTTAAAGGTGCGACCATTGTGAGGAATAAATATAGAATGTATGCTAGACTACTCGGAGTGTGTTAAATAGCGCTGCTTTTCAAAGCGCTGTATATGCATTTATTTGTTAGGTAATACGTACCTAGTAAAAATTTAATTCAAATTTGACTACAAGAATATGCCAAAATCATCATGCACAAAACGTATAATCTTCGTGCCTCCCAAGGCATCATTAGTAGGAGTCAACTACATATTTTATCCAGAAACGTGGAATATACGAGCATTGGAACCTCCTATGCGTATGTGTATTCAAGTAAGTAATACATTCTTGGATAAAGTCTTGATAAAAATACAGACCTGCAATTTAATGACACAACTTTGATATATATATATATATATATATATATATATATATATATATATATATATATGTAAAATTTGAATGACACTAAACAATGTAGGGAAACCAAAGAATTGTAACTAGTTTTGATAGCTGAGAAACATCTAATTACAATACACACTTAGTATTGTAAATAATTCCATTATAGTCCGAACCCCATTACTAGATGCACAACGTCCTCTATCCGATGGTGCTTGAGGTTCACTTCATACTGTAGATCTGTAGACTTAAACACGTGCTCCATTGCTACGCTTATTCGACAACAGTGAATGCTGCATACATTATAAAATTGATCTATCCGTACTCTTAGATGCCTCCAATATAGGAACACGACGTCCTCAGTTCCTTGTTTCCTGAGGTATACTAGATATTGTCGATCCAGAATAAGAACTAGTTTTAATAGATGGAGAACATGTAATTAGAATTAAAAAAGTAATGATAGCGTAGGTGGCGACAACTATTTAAATCAAGGTTGCGAGCTTCATATTAACACAAATCCCATAGAGTCGTAGACTCCGAAGCAAACTTGCTCCGGTTAACAACAAAAACGAACCTAGCCTACTGGATGAATTGCTTTTGATATCCTTTACAATACTTAGGCCATATTGACAAGTGTATATTTAACAGGACATGTTTTTGTACAAAAAATTTCATCGTATTTCGGGAAAATTCTCATTTTGATAATAAAACTTTTGCTGATTTTTCTTTGCAATTTAGCTTAAATCTATCATTAGGAAAAGAAAATCTATGCAACCAAAAATTCTGCTAACTAGCTCAATGAACAAAATAGAAAATAATACTATTTCTTTATCCCAAATAAAAAGATAAATTGATGTTTTTAAGTTATTCGATCATAAGGATGTAAACGTAAATTCAATCTTTTGACAATAACCAAATTTAAATCACTTGCAAATATAAGAAACAGTATTACTTTCGTTTACGACACTACGTTTATGACTAAGTATAATCATACGTATACTCGTATTGCTGATGATGCCTTGCCCTAATTCTAACTTGGCCATAATGGTGTTATGGAGAGATTTAGGTTGCTTCATTTCTGTGAGTTATCCTGATAAATTTACTCATAGTAACTAGGTATTCTTTCTCTCTCTTTGCCTCTCTCTGCCTCTCTCTCTCTCTCTCTCGTAAATCTCACTAATAATTTGTCTAAAATATTATTTCTGTTGTTATTTATATATTTTTTACTTCTTATGGTTATATGGCAGTGAAACATTAGTCACTTTTGACTTTTATATGGCTGGACATGATGATAATGATACACATAAGAACTAGTATTGCGGGATTTTTTAAATGTGTGCAAAATACAAGTGCCTATGAAGTTACCCTATTGTGTAAACATTCTAACCAAATTAAAGAAAACTACAAATACATATAACACGTGCTGGTGTTTGGTCATCCGATGTTGCATCAACTATTTAATTCTAAGTTAAACGATTCATGCCAAATGCCGCTTGAACAGGAAATGCATAGCTAATGTGAAGCCTAACTTTGTTTACTATATTCATCTAGACAGTCGACTGTCATTTGAGTTTAAGAGCGACACTAACTGTTGTTCAGCTGAAGTAAATTCTGGTTCTACAAAGTGGTATACAAGGATTATTGTCTCACCTTTTCATATTTAAAATCTGAAATTTTCATCAATGTGCAGCTCACGTAGAGAGAAACAGGATGAGCGTTGGTTAAATTTCGACCCGCAAATTCACTGACTACTACCGCAACTGTAGTCTAGTAGACGGACTGAATTATCTCTTATACATTAATTAAATTATACCTGAAATGATATATATATATATGAATTTATTATTGTAGGATTTTATTGAATATGTATAATGCTGTCATAAACTAACCATTGATCAAGATAGTAAATGCAATTTATCCACCCGACCATGTTTTATTCTCAACAGGCACTTCTCATTAGTAGCTATAATTGCTACGATCTCTTGTTCAAGTTATTCATTTCGTCTCTCCCCACACGAGGTGCGCATTTTACGCCATTTTCAATTATACACCTACTGTCTTTGGTTAATCTTGCCTTCTGGTGGACTTTAATCGGCCTCGATTCTGACTGAAATTTCCTAAGAGCTATCCCCGATCGTTCCTTATACGATAGGCACCATGCCAATATGTGACGCGATATTCAACAAGTTTAGAAAGCATATTTTGTTTGTCAAAGTTAAACATTGAACGTATATATATATATATATATATATATATATATATATATATACATATATATATATACATATATATATACATATATATTTAAGACTAATGCAAAGAACTTGATTATATATTTTTTCAGTATAAATTACGCACTAAGGTAGCAAAGATGATTCACCCAGTAAACAAGTTTGTTCATTATAAGGAACTCTCCAAATATCGTACAGTATTTTTCCGCGAACCGGCTTCAAACGAGGGCAATGTTGTTTTAATTTTTAACACTATCCACCGCGCCACGCTTGCCGCATATGACACACAAGTTGATGTTTTAGAACAACTGTTATATATTATGAGGTAATATTAACCTTATTCGCGTGAAAATTAATGAATAAAAAGCAAAGCTCAATCCGCATTAATTATATACAAAAATATAGCATTTAAACAGAAAACACAAGTACATTAAATTGGGTTGGTGCTGATAAAAATTCATGAGAGTTTTTTGAACAACCATTAATATGGCAAATGTAAAAATGCTCTAGGTAATGTGTGAAACCATTCAATACAACATGAATTTTCAGTAAAAACATTTACTTCAATATACGCATACAAGAACAAAACCTATACTTTTAAAAATGGTGAAAATCGAAAAGATCAATATATATATATATATATATATATATATATATATATATATATATATATATCTATATATATATATATATATATATATATATATATACTCAAAAAAGATACTAAATATCCGTACGACTTGAATCCTTTAATCACAAATTCATTTTAATAAAAATTACTAAAATTGAAATTACAGCAAATACCAACGACTAGATAAATGAGTAATATTAGAAAATAAAAATGACTAGATGTAATTTATAAAGTTTTGCGCTGCAGGCAAAATTTAAAAAAAATCAGCTAAACTATCAAACAAATTGGAGGAATTTTCCGGAAAGCAGAGGCGCTCCAAATAGCAGATGCAGCTATGTGTTTGTGTACAAAATCGAAATTTGACGACAACAGTTCGAAACTAGATGTGACAATTCACAAATGAGATGATGGAGCAAACAGGATGTCGCATGCTACCTCAACGAAGTCCGGCTGATTGGCGCCTCATGATGGGGCAAGAGGTAAGCTCACTTGGCTCGTACGTGTATTGCGACTGATGTAGACTACTGATATAACAGCTAGGATCGCAAGTAGACTCAATCCTAAAAGCGCAATCATGGTCATACGTGAGATGAACATAAAATCAATAGTCTGTTCATACAACCACACATCCAAACACATGAATGACCGGAAAAAGACAAATATATGCAAAACCCAAATAAGTTTAGCGCGCTTTTTGACAAGTCAAGAGTAGCATATTTCACAAAACATTACAACACAAACAATAGGTATTTTTTTGTTAGACATCATATTCGTTGATTTAAATAAAGGTTGCGATCTTGATATAAAGACCAATCCAATTAAGCTTATATACATTTGTCAGTATAAACTTAGCATCGTAAAATGTAGAGGAGGCAATTCATCCAGTATGCTGGTTTCGTCATTATTAGGAGCTCTTCGTGTACTATCCAGAGTGTACCGCGGACAGGGCTCGAACTTTAGCACGTCTACTTTGAAGCTTGTTGATCTGACAACTGAGCCAGTCTGCCGCATGCTACACACAATTTTCAGTTGTATACTAACTAAGGTTTCTTGGTTAGTCTCTACTTTAGTTAGACCTAAAGTTTCAACTAACCACCTCCAATCTGTTATTATAGATGATACACCATGCTACCTGAAGAAGTGGTATTAAATTGATCAGTTTTATAAGTAAACGAAAATTTGGTGCGCGAGCGCTGCTGACAACTATTTAAATGAAGGTTGCAATCTTTATGTAAAAACCATCCCATTATATGCGTACATTTGTCAGTATTAACTAAAAATGGTATAATGTAGAACATTATTGGGAACTCGTCACGTACTGACCAGAATCTACCGCGGACAATGTGCGAAACGAGGCACATCTGCTACGGAATCTGTGAATCTAACCACTGAGACACACTGCCGCACATCTTAGTGGTTAGTTACAGATTTCATATCAACCGTGCCCAGGTCCGAGTGCTGTCCGCGGCAAATTCTCGACAGTACGTCATGAGTTCCCAATAAGGATGAAACCGTTCTACTAGATGAACTGCCTTTTATACATTACACAACGCTTGTTTCATGCACACAAATATATATATATATATATATATATATATATATATATATATATATATATATATATAATGGGATTGGTGTTTATATCAAGATCGCAACCTTGATTTAAATAATTATCTCCGCCCGCTAAGCCAATGAATGTTGAATTATAAAAAGAATATTCGTGTCTTTCTTATGGGTACGCACGATTTGAGCAAGTTTGGAAACACCTTCATGGGCTAGAAATAAACCAGTAGTCCGGTTTATTTCAATAACATTATTTAATGCAGATATGTTGTAAACATTTCTAAGTGCGGAGCCAAAATTTTAACCATTTAGTTAATTAGTGCTTGGTGCGTAAATGCATTATTTCCAATACCTGACGTGACACACCGTAACAGCTAACATCACAAAATGAGATGCCATATCAAAATTCGTCACGTTACTCACGATACCAAAAATCTGTATTAATTATCTGGATCACACCTGGATTCATCTAAATCGTTAATTATGTACAAGCATTCAAGTACTACGTAACGTTTGTTTTAACCCCATCAGCATTATGGCATGCATAGATAAGTTAAAATTTGTTAACCAGGATGAAAAAATAGACGCAATACACAATGTTTTTGTGTTATAAACTGACTAAATAAGTAGCTAAGCACCGTAATGTGTGGGGTCCTGCCTTGTGGAGATAAGGAAGATATTATTTTCCGAAATTACATGAAAGTTAGCTGTGTCAAAAGCATTAACATCGAGATTAAAAATTATACATGGAAAACTATAGTCAGGAAATTCAGACAGTGTGAGCAAAATTTTAAGTCTTTCGTGTGAATCACTATTAAATCATACAATAATTTTATTTTTACATATAAAGCATGCAATAATCAGATAAGAACTAAATAAAGGCACATTCTTTTTCATGTTCTAATCTCGAAAGCAATAATTTAATAAATGAAAGTGCATGATATTTTACATTTGAGCAAATACTTATTAAGTATTTGCTAGTTAAAATATGTTTATTTGATAATATGAAAAAGTAAGCGCAGGTTATTGAGTGCATTCTAATAAAAAGTGCATCAAATGTATTCATATTTCCTAGGTTATCTATTTCTATTTAGTTTGCTCAGAGTTACATTATATGATATTTTATTATTTTATAATTCTTATTCTCTATTCTAAGGATTATCCATGTATATATATATATATATATATATATATATAATTTGCAGTTGCTACTGTTGAGTAGTCTGATAGTAATTAGAATAAGACATTACATAAATACAATTTTTTTGAAATTCATCTCGAAATGAAATTCGTATACGCATATCATTATAAAACACTTAGGACAAATTGTAAACTTCATGTGATGCAAGCCTATATACAAATTTTATTTGTTATGCAACGTTTCAGACTTGTTTAGTAGGAATATAAAAACGCAGCAAAATTAGAATGTCTATGATAAAATAATTCATTTGATGGGGGGCAAACCAAGTCAAAGAATTAAATTATGACGAAAACAGATGGAGTTAGACACATTCCGAAGCTTCTTGAATTCCATATATTTAGACTAAATTTAGATTAAATAGAAGATTTAACAAAAGATCCATAAAAACACTTCGAACACATTTATCCAGCAATCTGAGTCGCGCTGTATGAATTTAAAGCTTCAAATCAAGATAAATTCGAATAAACGATCAAGAATAAGGGAGATGAAAAGGCCGAAATGCCCAAAAGATTGAACGAAGAATTTGAGTGGCACCTATAGTGAAAAATAGGAATTAAATTCCATAATCACTAAAAAAATTCGAACAAAAATTTAGATTAATGTAGTTTCTAAAGTACCCTCTCGTATATTTATTACAAAAGATTTTATTCGATGGATATTCCTATCCAACGGGATTTCGTTAGATCTCACTCTCATCCAAAATTAGCCAAGGTTTTGATGTTTAATTTCTTGCATCTTCATTTGGGAAATTCATCATATAGTAACTATAAAAAATGAAAACAGGAAACATTGTCAAACTGCAAATTCAGCAATCTCGTTTAGAACTATCAAGTAATATTCATCGCGAGTATTTATTGCCGGTTTTGTTAAAGATTATATTAGTGTTATATTAAACATGTTCATGTAGATACAGATTTTACATAGTCCTCTCATAGAGGCATTTTTTTAAACCAATTTATTATATAATTTATTCGTGATCATTTTGTTACTTTAAGAACAGCGTTCATTTAGGTTAATGAATTAATTCATCTATATAAAGCAGATTGTTGCTCTTTCTCTGTTGCCAGTGTCTGTTTACGGCGTTAGCTAATTACAACTTCAGACATTTGATAATTTGCTATACTGTGTGTTGACATGGCATAGTTAACTGTTATTGGATAAAGCAGACAAATATGTATTAGGTGTTGCGAACCTAGTAGCAAATTAGTTCAGTCGTGACCAGAAGGATAAACCAAAGACAGCATGAACGGAAAGTATAATCTCATGCACAATCGTTTCGTGCTTACTGGCGACTCATCAGTGGGAGCCGGTATTACGCCCTTTACCCACTATATACTTGGTTGAGGAATGTAGGATAATAGGACGATACAATCTCCTAGACGAATGGGTAAACATGCAGTAGTGAAGCTAACATCATATAAAGTCTCGACAATGCGACTTCAACGCTAACTCACTCTATTAAATATATATCCAGAGTCTGTAAAGGATACTAACACTATGGCTATTGTGTAAGTAACTGATTCCAACATTATAGTACCGAAAAGGTACATGGTGCTAACACTATGGTTTCCGAGTCAAGAGAAGCATTTGATGTTTAAAAGTGAAATATTTTTGCGAAACTGAATTAATCGAAATCACCTGATCTGTGATTTGACTAACGCTCTTGCTCGTCATGTAGTGAAGACTGGAAACTCTATTAACTGGGACGATTGCAAACGCATAGCAATGTGTAGTCGTAACAGGGTGACGAGATTAACTTTGGGATCTATCGAGATAAAATCTAGAGATAATATTATGAATGAAATAGCTGTTGAAAAATCTTTAGATTCGATTTGGAAAACCTCATTCGCTAATTACAGGAAAAGACGGTTGCATGAATCGGAAACTGAAGCTGGCTCCAGTAAAAGATTACGAACATCAGATTAAGATTGACTTATTAGTGGGCTTATTATTCAATTAGTGGCTAATCTATAATTGAGAATGAAATCTTCCTAAATTTTGACCTCTGACTACTCGTTTTATGTCAAAATTCTTAATGATTTGAACGCTTAATTTTGTGTATTGCAACCCCACCCTACCTATTGAGATCATTCTAATAATACAGAATTTCAAATGTACAATGTCGGCAAGACTACTAGAGGTGAGAGCCGCATATCTAATTCTGCTTTCCATATATATGCAATGTGGTTTGATCCTCGCTAATCAGTTTGCCATCGTACTCTGATGATGATCATGGAAGGTCGAAACGCGTCAGTGCGCTGCGACTGGCGGTAGTTTTGTTATGTTGTTCGACGATTGGTTAAATACAATAGGATTGGTGTTTACTTCAACCTTGCAAACTTGATTTAAAGAATTTTTATCACCATCCGCGCAATCAATTATTGTTTAATTGTAATAATTAGTCTGACGCGTGCAAGGGGTAAATTGATGTCTATTGACTGCAGTTTCATTTAGATGTACGTACATGTGTATCAATTATATTTAACTAAATCTTTTTAGTCATGTATGCACATACACATGCACATGCGTGAGGTGCACTTAATTAAAGTTATGCCAATACCTTTTATTAAACATGTCTATCCTGAGTACAATCTGAGTGGTTAGAATTTAAATTTAACACGGGCATTCATCATTCGGATTTCTAATTTTATCACTCATAATGGCAGGTATTTATGACGAGTGTTTCGGAATCAATTGTCTCCCCATACCAGAAAATGTGAAGGAAATCTCAGTTACGTAATTGTACATGGAGTGTAGAAAACAAAAAGTAAAACGCATGCAAATGATAAATTCTTATAAAGCCTCTCTAGCCTCACTTAGATAAACATAACAGCTACGAAATGCACATTCACAAATGGGACACGCGACTATCTAGCGAAAGATCAGTGTGAAGTCCAAATATTATAGCCAGAGGAAATGTCACGCTTGCTTCATTAGTCTTGCTTTTAAACCAGTGAGAAAGAAGCAACTGAAGAAGGCTACCGATAAAGGCAGCCGAAATATTTTGTTGAGAAAAAAAACACTGGATAAATCTTTGTGTTAGTCAAAACACAGCTCAGGTAAAAGCATTTGATGTGCCATATATATGGCGTTGGTTTCACTGCCCCGATAGGCACGCATCTCGAATTCAAGACTGAGTGGGAGCTAGAATCGATCATTGCGGTCGGCACACAGTCATTAACTTACTACACATACCTCACCCGCTTCGTAAATAAATCACATGATTTGAACTGTATCTTTAGGACATCCAACGACGCGTCACAACGCCAACGGTCCAGGTGCTACATGGACTAAGATATATAATTTTTTAAGCTATCTATGATGTACTATTTGATTTGTAATTCATGTATAATTACTTAAGTCTAAGGTGTCCTAATCTTAGACTTAAATTATTTTAATTTCGCAACAGAACACTAAATATCATCATATCTGAAACTAGAGCGTTTGTTTTTAAAAAAAAAACATTTTGTAAATTTTTCTTCACCCGTGCACAAAATATCAATAATTTTATGTATTCAATTTTCACCTAATCCGAAGATAGTGAACACCATAGAATTGGAGCAACATGACTGAACTTGAGGAATATATAGGGCCAAACATATTTCATTCATTGAGCCGAAAATGTTATCGTAACAGCTGGGGATAAAAATGACGTGAGGTAGGAATGGTATAGCAGTTAATATTGCTGTTTTTGCTCGAATTCCCTGTCACTGCTTTAGCGACCAGAACCAGCCACAAGTGAAGGTGAGCAGTCTCTATATTGTCGTCTAAATGATTGGATTGAGAAACTAGCGATAGAGTGTTACCAGCATGCGATACACTGTAAGAAAGATAATTTTTTTCCATCTTGTATCCCAGATTTGGTAAAGGAATCGAAATAGATCTACCACACCAAGTTCCCGATTAGCATAACGGACAGCTACTTTATAAAGATATAAATCACGATTTTAGGTGAATTTATGATATTAGTACGGAAAGAGTGAGTGCGCTAGAAGATCGGCGTACTTTGTCAGATGTATGGAGACATTGCGAATTACAACGCAACATTCCGGCTGCATTACTTTCTCTTCTCCACACGCGACGTGATTTTACAGTTTAATTCTAAGAAGGACAAAATGTACGTTGATGAGCAGACAGACCACATTGAACAATGCTGGGACATGTACAAACCAGTTAAAGATAAATGGTCTGTATTAGCGGTTAATGCATTAAGTACACATGAGGCACTGGCCGTAGATTTCAAGACCTTAAAATCACCATTTGCCAAATTAGTTCAACGACTCAGTATAGATGATTCTCGCTTGTCTT